>JAXQJV010000030.1:0-39207 GCA_037042255.1 Penicillium sp. PG106-07D | reverse complement strand
TTAGAGGATGGTTTAAGATGTGTTTTAAGATTATCAGGTACAGGTTCCTCAGGTGCTACAATCAGATTATACATTGATGTCCTCGAGGCAGCCGATGGCAAAGAAGCGGTGCAGATCGTGCAAGACATCCTCTCTGCCTCGTCCTCAACCAACAGTTCTCCCACGGGTGAAGGCCCATCCATGCTGCCCTCCACTTCCGAGATGAAGCCCATTGACATTGTCTTGATGGACCTGTGGATGCCAGAAATGGATGGGTACGAGGCAACATCTCGCATTCTGCAGATGGTTGACGACCACCAGAGCCAGTGCTCCAGCGCCGATGATGATCCTCGCCGGCTGAGCATCACAACCAACTCCGACATCATGGAAATGGACAATGTCACCAGTCCGTTCCGTGCACACCGGCCCCCGACTGTGCTGGCCGTTAGTGCGGATGTCACTGACGAGGCCTTGAACCGTGCCTCCAAGGTTGGCATCAAGGGCTACATGACGAAGCCGTATAAACTGTCGGACCTGGAGCGACTGATTCTTGGATTTTGCGATCCAATCGAGGCGTTTGTGGCGACTGCATAGAAGTTTTTCTTGCAGCGACCTCCTTCCTCCAGTGGGTTACTCAATTACATGTGTTATCTTGCCCGAGTGGCTATTCACCTGCAAAGAAAGGACGCATCTTTTGTCGCGGCAAACGAGGTCTTCTTTGGTATTGGCCCCCGTTACCTTTCTCAACATATTTTCACTTCTTGGCCATGCCTTATACCATATTGTGGACATTTTCACCCCTACATTTTTATTCCGATCTGCCCTGGACATAATGAATGATGACTCCCTCAAAATTGATCGATATTAAAAATCAATGAAAATTACTGTGCATACGTTGCAGTTCTCTTACTCAAAAGCCATGTAGGAAGACTTGAAACAACAGAAAGAAAAGCTGTTCATTAGATCCATTATCAAAATCGACATCGCTCTGACCATGCAGTTCTCGGCACTCCACAACCCTCCATTTTATTTGATGAAACGTAGGCCGCTAACACTTCAGAGCCAGTGACACGCCCGCGTCAGGGCTGCTCGACGTAGTCAATTAGACGGACCATCATCCAGCTACGCCAGCATCACAAATCAATCATCCCATGCAGAAAAGAAGAAACACTCCCCAATCAAGAACCCCAAAGATCAATATCCGCGTAAACTGGGCGTGTGTGTTAACGAGCTCGCACCAAGAGCAAGGCTTATAAAAAGAGCTTTAAAAACTAGTCAAATGGTAGTTGTGCTACCACCCGCAATCCACTCATCTAGGTCAACTTCTGCTTGATGAAGAACGACCGCAGATGCGACAGTTGCCAGGCACAAGCCGCAGAGAGAACGGCCAACTGGATCAGAGTCCAGCGAACGACGCGGGAGTTGGTAGTCTCGGACTGATCGCGGAACTCGGCCTCGCGTTCCTAAGAGATGAAAAGAAATGGTGAGCATTGATGTCAACTTCCTGAAAGGGAGCACCATGCTCCTTCGCCGCCGGCGACGGTCAGGGGGTCCACGACAAACTCACCCGCTGGTAGACCTGCTCGCGACGAATATCATGCAAGCGGCTGTTGAGATCACGCACACGCTGCACGATATCCTTGATCTTGTCCTTGTCCTCGGTCTCGATCTTGCTCGTCTCACCAATGGCAATGTCCAGGGTGAGCTTCACGGCGCCCTGGCCGCTGGACATCCAGCCCGAGGTCGTGACGTCGGTTTCGGCCGTAAAGCAGATCCGGTGCTGGCCGGCGTCGGCGGCAGAGAAGGTGAAGCGGCCGGAGTGGTTTTCGCGCTTGTTCACGACGCGGTGGTCGTTATCGAAGGTCTCATCGACGGTGATTAGGACCTTGAGGTTGTGGTCGATCGCGTAGGTGTTCGTGTTGGGGTTGATGACTTCAGTTGAGAACTTGCCTGTTCAGCAGAGAATGAGTTAGTTACTTCGCGGTCTTGTCTTTTCTCTTTTAATTTCGTCTTAGCGCTGAGGGAAGTCCATACCTGCTACCAGGGTGTCCTTGGGGAGATCCTCGTAGAAGCACTTTGGTTGGCGGCCATCAATGTAGAAGTACAAGGCGTTAGCCGGGACCAAGAGCGAGAAGATAGAGAAGAGAGCCAGAGCGGCAGCGAGCCATGACGGCGAAGATGCCTGATAAGCCATGGCTGAAAAAATTTGAACAATTGGATATTCACGCTGCTGCTGGTCGACTTGTCAACAGCGGAGTGTTGACCATCTGTCACCATCGCGGCCCCACACCGCCTGCTGCTTTCGTGGGTCTCCCTTGGCCCAGAAGCCGCGTTTGATTTTCACATCTCGATTACTTCATCATCAAACAGTGATTGTCTCTCGATCGGCGCGGCTTGTTTTGTCATTTCTTGCCGTGATACGCTGTTCGAGTCTTGATATCGCCCAGTCTCGCCCCAAGAGGCCTTGTTTGAACCACCATGGCCGCCGCCGCGGATGTTCGCGACATGCTGGACTTGCCCGCTGAGGGCCAGCCCAGACCGGCGAAGAAGCAGAAAGTCGTGGAGAAGCGGCCAGGTTCGTGGAGAACGTGTTGGTATCGCTTTCAGTGATAGCTAACCTTGTTCTGCAGAGGGTATCACCCGTGAACTGTACGCGCTTCTCGGCGAGCGGGCGCCACCGATCGCGA
Organism: Penicillium sp. PG106-07D; assembly: GCA_037042255.1. Classification (NCBI taxonomy): domain Eukaryota; kingdom Fungi; phylum Ascomycota; class Eurotiomycetes; order Eurotiales; family Aspergillaceae; genus Penicillium; species Penicillium sp. PG106-07D. The sequence goes on along the minus strand of JAXQJV010000030.1, from coordinate 36,541 downwards.
TCAACGAGAACAAATACAAGGGGCGACCAAAGTTAATGAACAAGTTGCGAGTCCGGAAATGGTATGCACACAAACTACTTTTGGAGACGTCATGGAAGCTAACCTCGCCATTTGAAGGTCCATGACGCCCTTCACGAACAAAGCTAGGTCCGACGGTCTGGTCTTGAACCATTGGCAACGCGAGCACGGCTCATCCCGGCCACCCGCACCCGATGCAAATCAGATGGAACTGGATGAGACCAAGCAGGAGGGCAAAGAAGCGCCGAAGCCGATGGAGCAAGAATATGCGTTCGCCAAGTACAATATCAAGGCCCGCGTGCCTCGGCGATACACGGACGAAGAGTACAACAGACACCTGAAGAGCGACGAGTGGAGTCGAGAAGAGACAGACTACTTGATGGATCTCGTTACCGAATATGACCTGCGCTGGGTGATCATCGCAGACCGCTACGACTACCAACGGCATCTGGACTCAGAGCCCGACGCCAGCGCGATCGTGCCGGCCAAGCAATACCGGACAATGGAGCAGATGAAATCGCGGTATTACTACGTCGCGGCTACAATATTGGCAATCGAGCACCCACCCTCCGAGATGTCCGAGGCCGAGTTCGCCCTCCACGAACAAATGTTGAAGTACGATGCAGACCGCGAGCGAGACCGCAAGGAACTCGCCGCTCTGCAACTCAATCGCACTGCAGACGAAGTACGCGAGGAGGCCATGCTTCTGGAAGAACTGAAGCGTATCACAAGCAACGAGCAGAACTTCATCACAGAACGCCGCGAACTCTACTCCCGCCTCGAAGTCCCCATCAGCGTCGGCAACACCACCATGTACCAGTCCAGCCAAGGCCTCTCCCAACTCCTCCAGACCCTCCTCCAAGCCGACAAGAGCAAGAAGCGCCGCTCCATCCTCGGCCCCGAAGGCGCCATTCCCAGTCCCGCCGGCCAAACCCCAACCCAAGCCACTGCTCCCGGCCGCGCCGAAACACCCAGCACAACCGCCGCCACCAAAGACACCAAGAAAGGCCCAGCTGCTCCACAAGCACAACCCGCTGTGCGCACCCTCACACCCGCAGAGGAAGCCCGCTACGGCGTGCAGCACCACGAGCGTCTCCAGGGAGGCGTCCAATTCCGCAGCGACCGCGCCCAAAAACTCACCCAGGCCAAATCGAACGTGCAAACCCAAAAGCTGGCCAGCGCCCTCGCCGAGCTGGAAATCCCCGTCCGCTTGTTCATGCCTACTGAGCGCGTATGCAAGGACTTTGAGAAACTCATTCACTCTGTGAACCTGCTCCTGGACGCGCGCAAGGTCGCCGAGAAGGTTGAGAGTGAGATTCGTATCTTGGAAGCTGCCCGGGCAGAGCGCGAGCGTAAGAATGCGCCGGAGACGAGCAAGGACCCTGAGCATCCGGAGGTGAAGACGGAGGCGGATGAAGGGGGTAACAATGTGTTGGAATCCACCGCTGCTGACGCGAGGAAGTCTGGAGGTCCTGTTGAGGGCGGTCAGAGCGAGAATGCAAACGCAGAGGGTGGTGCAGCTAATGCCATAGCTGAGACACCTGTGAAGGAAGATGGGAATCACAAGCGGTCCGCCAGCGTTTTGAGCAGTGTGAGTGACAAGAGCTCGAAGCGACAGCGGCGCTAAAATGACTCCTTGCTATCATTCTGCAATCTTCTTGCAAATTTGTATTTGTACCATACTCGGCGTCGGGATTGGGATACCTCTGTACGATTAATGACATTCTGGTGGTAGGAGCTATCTGTATCATTGGTAATTTGACTGCTCGTCCGCCCGTTAAGAATATGCGAAGCAGCTCTTAACGCAATCCTGCTCAATATGAATAAGCCCGCACACCTCGATATCCACACTGCCACTCACATCCTCCGTTCCGTACACTCAATTTGTCTCAATCGGATGCCCGTCAACGATCGTCCGTCGTGACCAGGTCCCAAAACATTCGGCTAGTCCGACTCGCCCATCGACTCCCTTCAAATGAACCAGGCATTTCAAGACACTCCTGGTACATACTTGCCAGTTCCTCCGCATTTGTACCAATACTCTTGGTCGAATCCGCTCGCTCGAGGCTGCTAGAGTGGCGGTTCTGGTACAGACTCAACGATGTCTGTGATTGTCCCTTTTGCTGGGCATTGGAGAGCCGCTTGCTGATCTTGTGTTTTGAGAGCCGGCGCACCCAATTGACACCGCGAGAGTTGCTCGGGCGTAGTAGACGAGCCACATCCTCGGCGTTGAAATCGTGCTCGATGCCGAGATAGTCTGGATCAATGTCCACTGTATTGTGCTCTGAGCTGGGGATGTGCTGCCCCTTCTCGCGATGAGACAAGTCAGATATTCCGGCCCTGCGGCCCCTTTTGCTCTTCGAGATCTGTGGGTTCGATTTCAACGATTGGCTGAGACCAGCCCCTCCGCTCAGATTATAGTCTGTTTGTTCGCTCGGGTACTTGGTGCTTTGCGGAACGAGACAACGTTTGGATTGAGAAGTTGGAGGCCTCGCAGTCGCGCAAAGACTACCAGTGCTCCGCGTATTCGACACCAATGCTTCGCGGTCATGTTCCTGGCTGTAACGGCCTGCCAAAATGTCTCGCAGGTAGGGGGGTTCTGGGTATTCATTGCTGGTATGATTGGACTCTCGAACTCTGGGAAGAGTAGCTGGGCCAACTTCAGGGTATGCTGCATGATGGTTGGTTGATCCAGAGTACGATCGTGGAGTAGTTGGACCAGGTGCAAGCATGGAATCGGTTTTCTGATCGTGATTCTGACAAGCATGACCTTGGGCATTTTTCTCATTCATCCCAACCTCTGCTTTCTGATCAGGCACTTGCTGCAAGCCCCGATGGGCATCTCCATGTTGCTGATACCGAGCAGCTTCGTCGTCAGGAACAGGACTATATCCATAGCCGACTCGTCGGCCTCCGGACATCCATCCCACGCTGACTTTACGCGGCGCACCTCCATGCACTTCGGTCGACTCGATCTGGGCTTGAGAACCCGATGAAACCGCCCCATCACAATGTTCCCGGAACCTGCTATTCAGAGTGGTAGTCCTTAAAGTTGAATCATTTTGGACCTCGGCTGCCAAGTTGTGCTTTCTGTCGTGAGCCTTGCCAGCACGCTGCTCATTCTCGAACGCGAATGAACTAGAGCAAGGAGACCCAACAGCTGACAGTGAACTTGGCTGATGAGAGTAGAATGACGACCCATCCCGGAGGTAATACGTCTGGATTTGCGGAATGTGCTCGGAAGTGATCGAAGTTGTCGATCTCTGCGCGATTGGCATGTTCTCTTGTGAAGCGTTCATGAAGAGGCCGTATCTGTTGCTTCGAATCATTTCCGCAATCGAAGGATCGCAAGACCCGTGCGCGGATGACGCAGATTGAGAGACCAGTCGATGCGAAATGCCCATATCTTCCAGATGGACGGTTTGATTATCCGTGAACAAAACGCCCGAATCCACTGGCTGTCGTCTTTTTGGGACGATCAGCTCCGAAAGCTGGTTTGACGAGGAGTCTGGACAAGCCAATCCGTGCTTATGGCAGCTAATTTCCATCCTTTGGCTGGCATTCGAATGTTGTTGATCAGTTCTGCCCTGAATGTTCTGAACACTAGCGCAGGACTCCCCGACTGATCCATTGCGTCGTTGACTGGCAGAATACAGATCTGGCAAAGATACCGAGTTCCGACTGTGCTTCTGCTGTTCTTCGGATGACCCCGAATCATGGGCATTGAGGTATGGACTCCGGTGGCTCCTCATAGAATCGGGTGGTGTTTGTATGAAACGCATCCCAAAGGCCAACTCGGGTGGTTCTGGGATGTTATCACCATACCCTGTAGCCCAAGGTTCAGCTTCCCGATTCTCCTGACTTCGTTCGATCAAGTCACTCAGTTCCATCCTGCGACGGGCATGGTGGGCAGGGGAATCCATGGGGTCGTGCCTGGGAGTCGCGATGAAGTGAGCGTCACAGTCATATCGACTTTCGCTCATCAAGCTACTGCCATAGGCACCCAATACACCAAGTTCGGTGTTTGGCTTCGACGCCGACCTCGATGACTTGCGGGGGAATGGAAACAAAAACTTGCTGGGCTCATGATGAGCGCTCGAAGATCGGGACTCGCGAGAGAATCGGCGACGAATGATGCGTGAGATACTCTCGGGGTGGTACTTCAAGTGAGGAGACGGTGAATTCCCTGATCTAGGATGTGGTTCTGTATTTCGTTAAAATCCTCCTCCACCCAGTCATCAAAATGCAGCTTCGAGGGCATGGCTCAATCTCATACCTTCTGCCTGATGTCGCGGTGCTTGTACACCGCGGGTCTGGTTGTCTACGTATGATCGAGCAATATCTGACGGGGAAGCAGGTCGCGGCTTTCGCCATGGAGGACAGTGAAGAAACATTGTTTATACGTTGAGAAGGAGAAATAGGTCTAGATTCGTGATGGGTGAATCTTCTTTGTTTTGCATGTCTGGACTCTAAGAGGCGAGGCAATCGGACCATGCCCTGTTCAGGAAGGAACCAGCCTCATCTTGCCAAATATCTACATCGGCCATTGTAGAAGGAAAACAACGAAGGAAGGAACAATTATGGTGAACAGATGGTTTTCCACGAATCTGTCAGATTGTCATGGCTCTGGGCCCTGATTTAGTCCATGAATAGCAGGTGGTGGCAGCCACAGGACCTGTTTGAAGTATGTATTGGCGATCCATTGGGTTGCAATGTGTCATCCTGAACTCGGCTCTCGTCCATGTGCGTTATGTCGTGCAAAGCTATACCTGCTCTATCTGGGCAGTGTACCATTACAGTAGTGGTCTACATATTTGCATTGATGCTTCTTGGCAATTGAGTGCCTATTTTCGTGAGCACATCAAAATTGCTAAGAAATCGCTGGTCGCACTTGATTAAGGTTTTCATCCGGGCTTTTTGGCCCGTAGTACGGAGTACGGTATGTAGTATGGAGTGTACCCAGCACATGTGTGGCCGACTTTGGCCCGACTCCACTTATTGACAGGTTGTCATTACAGAAGCTTACTGAGCTCAGGGTATGTAGAGTAATAAGTGTGTAATGATCTCGCACATTGAGAGTAAGCAATTGCTTTCCCGGACCTCGGGAGGAGTTTTGAAAAGTTCAACCTTACCAGTGGTGATGGATCCAGGGAGGATCATGAATCTATTCCTGACTGGGTGGACGAGACCACATAGCTAACCTACAACCTTAAGAGACCTGAGCGTACACTTAAAACTTTACGTACAACGTAGCAACATAATTCAATCCATCAAGCCCGTATGCCTGAGCCCTGAAGGGGTAAAGACCGTTTATCAGGCAAATTCCAACCGTTCAAAAAGGCGCAAGCCGAAGCTTATGCCTGATTTCTTCCAGTCAGGAGGTTGTAGGCCTACTTCCATAAGGTTGGATAGCCGCTTAGGTTTATGGACATAGCGCTCTAGCTTAAGGTTGCGGTGGACGTATTTCCAGCTTCTGTAGGCTCAATAATTGGCCTCACTCCAGCAATCTCATCGTTGAAAGACACATTTTCGAGTCCATGGAGTAATCGTGACCTGCAATTGGCGCGCCTCTCCTGCATGCGCTGGTTGATTATTGACTGGGAGCCGAAAGGTGGCTTCCGGTCGACCCCGCTACTGAGCATCTTGCTTCGCTGGCCTCCAGGAACGTTGTCAAGCGGTGTGCTGGCTGACTTACAGTTCACCTATTTTCATTTCAGGTTAACAATTGCTTGAGTCCACAGCTATTCAAGCTCCTCAGTGAAGACTGCAGTTATTTTCACCCTGTCCATGACCCCTCCATAGTAAAAAAAAATCACAGTCTTATCGCAGTGTTATCGCCCCGTTGGCCAAATGGCGTGATCCCCGCCGATCACGGAGACCGGACCCCCTGAGTATCGTATTTACCGTATGGAGTGGGGTATCCTTGTAACATTGGTAGTACCATGCTTACCGCACCTCGGGAACATTATACTAGTAACTACTGTACGGAGGTAGAGTAATAATACACGGATTCCCGAATTCCCCTCCAAATGCACGTTCCCTTTACCCACCCCGTATTATTCCATACGGTCAGGTTACCACGTTCATCAACTGCCCCTCCATCCCGTTGGGGTTTAGGCCCGCTTCCCCCTCCCTCCATTTTTCTTCTCAGCTTTTCCCTTCTTCTCTTCTTCTTTCCTCTCTCTCTCTCTCTCAAAGGCATTGGGTTCTTTTGCATCATTCTATCTTTCTTGAGATCCCGCCTCAACCCTTTTCCCCCTCCATTTCCACACACATCCGTCAGAATGGTTCAATCGTATGTCCCGGCTCTATCCCGCTCTCCATGGCTCCTATGTTATTGACTCGTGCTGACCTCCTACAGCGCCGTTCTCGGTTTCCCCCGTATGGGTCGGGTCCGTGACCTGAAGAAGGCCACTGAGGCCTACTGGGGTGGCAAGCTCTCCCGCGAGGACCTCCTCGCTGAGGGCAAGCGTCTCCGTGCTGAGCACTGGGGCCTGATCAAGAAGGCTGGTGTCGACTCTATCCCCAGCAACGACTTTGCCTTCTACGGTGAGCAATCTCCTCCATTTAACCAATTCACCCTGAGAGCTCCTTGCTAATGTCCCTCCAGACCAAGTTCTCGATCACATTCAGCTCTTCGGCGTTGTCCCTGAGCGTTATTCCAAGTACAAGCTCCACCCCCTTGATGAGTACTTCGCCATGGGCCGTGGTCTCCAGAAGGAGGGTGTCGATGTCCCCGCCCTGGAGATGGTCAAGTGGTTCGACTCCAACTACCACTACGTCAAGCCTACCCTGCAGGACAACCAGACCTTCACCCTTGCTGCCGAGCCCAAGCCCGTCGTCGAGTTCCTCGAGGCCAAGGCTCAGGGTGTCAACACCCGCCCCGTCATCCTGGGTCCCGTTTCCTTCCTCACTCTCGGAAAGGCCGATCGTGGCCAGTCCGTCGACCCCATTGACAAGCTCAACGACCTCCTCCCTCTCTACGTTGAGCTGCTCTCCAAGCTGAAGGCCGCCGGTGCCGAGGATGTCCAGATTGACGAGCCCGTCCTCGTCTTCGACCTGCCCGCCAAGTCCAAGGCTGCCTTCAAGCCCGCCTACGAGGTCCTGGGCAACCTGGGTGACAAGGCTCCCCGCCTGACCCTCGCCACCTACTTCGGTGACATTGTCCACAACATCGATGTCCTCTCTTCCCTCCAGAACCTCCACGCCATCCACGTCGACCTGGTCCGCAACCCCGAGCAGCTCGAGACCGTCGCTGCTGCCCTTGGCCCCAAGCAGACCCTGTCCGCCGGTGTTGTCGACGGCCGTAACATCTGGAAGACCAACTTCAAGAATGCCATTGAGAAGGTCGAGGCCGCTATCCAGAAGCTCGGCAAGGACCGTGTCGTCGTTGCCACCTCCAGCTCCCTCCTCCACGTTCCCCACACTCTTGAGAGCGAGAAGAAGCTCGACCCCGAGATCCGTGACTGGTTCAGCTTCGCCGTTGAGAAGCTCACTGAGGTTGCTGTGATCGCCAAGGCCGTCACTGAGGGCCCCGCCTCCGTCAGCGCCGAGCTCGAGGCCAACGCCAAGTCCATGCACTCTCGTGCCACCTCTGCCCGCACCAACGACCCCGCTGTCAAGTCTCGCCAGGCTGCCGTCACCCCCGAGATGCACAACCGCAAGTCTCCCTTCGCCACTCGTATTGCCGAGCAGACCAAGACCATCAAGCTCCCTCTCTTCCCCACCACCACCATTGGTTCCTTCCCCCAGACCCAGAACATCCGTATCACCCGCAACAAGTTCACCAAGGGTGAGATTACTGCTGAGGAGTACGAGAAGTTCATTGAGAAGGAGATTGCCGATGTCGTCAAGCTGCAGGAGGACCTTGACCTCGACGTTCTCGTCCACGGTGAGCCCGAGCGTAACGACATGGTCCAGTACTTCGGTGAGCGCCTCAACGGCTACGCCTTCACCACCATGGCCTGGGTCCAGAGCTACGGTTCCCGCTGTGTCCGTCCCCCCATCATCGTCGGTGACATCTCTCGTCCCGCTCCCATGACCGTCAAGGAGTCCAAATACGCTGTCTCCATCTCCTCCAAGCCCATGAAGGGCATGCTCACTGGTCCCATCACCTGCCTGCGGTGGTCTTTCCCCCGTGACGACGTCCACCAGTCCGTCCAGGCTCAGCAGCTTGCCCTCGCCCTCCGTGACGAGGTTGCTGACCTCGAGGCTGCCGGTGTTGCCGTCATCCAGGTCGACGAGCCTGCCCTCCGTGAGGGTCTCCCCCTCCGCAAGGGCTCTGAGCGCGATGCCTACGTCAAGTGGGCCGTCAATGCCTTCAAGCTGTCCACTGCCGTCGCTCGTGACGAGACTCAGATCCACTCTCACTTCTGCTACTCTGAGTTCCAGGACTTCTTCCACGCCATTGCTGCCCTCGATACTGATGTTCTGTCCATCGAGAACAGCAAGTCCGATGCCAAGCTCCTCAAGGTCTTCATTGACGAGAAGTTCGGTGCTCAGATCGGACCTGGTGTCTTCGACATTCACTCTCCCCGTATCCCCAGCGAGCAGGAGATGAAGGACCGCATCGAGGAGATGCTCCAGTTCCTCCGCCCCGACCAGCTCTGGATCAACCCCGACTGTGGTCTCAAGACCCGCAAGGAGGATGAGTGCATTGGCCAGCTCAAGTCCATGGTTGCTGCCGCCAAGTACTACCGCCAGAAGTACGCCCAGTAAATGCGGCGCGCTTCGACTTTTTCTTTGATCCACTTCCTATAATGTGTTAATTCGATGGAGGCGGCTTTCTCAACCCCGCCGTCTCCAACACGGGGAGTTTTTGTCTATCATGGTTTTTTTTTTTTTTTTTTTGTGATGAGATTATGACGATGATACCAAAAGTTCAACATACGGGTTTCAACGGGGTTTGTGGTTTAGAGGGCACCCAAAAAGCGGGTTTACGGAGTTTCAACATGACTAACGATTTCAACATGAGGTGCCGCCAATTTAGGTGCCAATTATTTCAACAATTGCTTTGTTCTCCCGTCCTTGCGAAGCAGTTGCTGTCGCCTGGACCTGGAGAACGAGGAACCTTTTTTTTCGTGTGTAGAAATAGCTGTGAATATACTTCTTTTTCTACTCTCAATACCCTTCTTCTTTTTCGAGAGTTCGTAGATTATCAAGTTCTAATTAGGTAGGCTCCCGGTATCTTTGGGGTTTGCTAGTTATCAGTGACAAGTAGCCATCTACTCCTTTCACCTGTATTTATTAGATGCGAGTTATTCATAAGAGGAGACCAGCCCTCTGACTAGTGATTCTCAGATATTCGTCGAAACTGGCGACCTCCCCCCCCCTCCCCCTCCTCCCTTTCTCCCCAAGATGAAGGTACCTTATCAATAGGACAGGAACAAATCCAAAAGGCGATCATTTCCATATCTTCTTGCTAGTGGATCGCTAGAGGGGCCTTCTACCTGCATCAAAGGTACTAGGTTTCGTGTCAATCCCTCAGTGTCATTCGTCATGCATATCAGGAATGGAAGTAGTTTCCTCAAGTAGAATAAGTTAAATCCGCCAGTAGATCTTACTTTGTCCAGGGTAGCAACCCCTCCATAGGAGTAAGGATAACGCTAATTAGCCCGCCATCGTGCTCACCTGTGGCCGGGAACTGTTGAGATACAAATCCCCTAGAAACTCGTGACAGCCACCTAGGGGTACGTGGGGTGACGACAACGGGACTCATTCAACAGATTCTTGTCTTGGTGACGAAGGGTTACCGACCCCCTACCTCGCCTGTTCTGCAACAACAGAAGCAGGCAGTGTCCATATCGGAGGGAAAGGATCCTCGCAGAGCTTGGTCTAGGTCGTGCTCCGTATCGGTTGTTGCACCTATAACCCGATCCCCATGGACTACCAATAACAAGGCCCACTAGAACCGGCCACACACGCTGCACGGGGAAAAGGAAAAGTCGAGCTAAGTCCTCTTACGACGTTGACAGCGATGATCCTGACGATAGTGACTATACGGATGGGAACGATTCTGGTGTTGGTGATTATATGAACAATTTCAAGATGGTATGAGCCACAACATACTTCAGAAAGTGAAGCCAAGGTAACACACAGATCTGCGGTCCCACGAGGATCGCAGGTTAACGTATCCCTGAGGGCCTATACTCGTCTTGTAAGCTCCGGATCTTCTGACAAAGTGGCTGGATTGACTGCCCCAGGTTCAGCCAATATGCTAGGATCAACATTTCCAGGCTGCACGACGAAAGTGCTGATTCCACGTGCCCATACCTCTCGGTGGAGGCATTGATAAAACTTCACTAATGCCGTTTTAGAGCAAGCATAAGCAGAAAGATATTTGGCCCTTCCTCCGTAAAGTCGACTCCCGATACTGATAGTGGTTCCTGTTCCTTGCTGCAACATACAAGGCAACAGGGTACGGGTGAAGACGACGGGGCCGAGCAGGTTGACTTCCATTACTCGCCACCGGTCTTACACATCTACATTTTCGACTAGGTCGAATTGTATGACGCCAGCATTGCTGAGTAGAACGTCAACGCGACCATGCCGCGTTTCTATCTCCTGCGCAACACTCACGACCCGGGCTATATCTGAAATACCAGCAGCTCAGGTCTCAACGCTATGTTGTACTCGCGGATCAACTCTTACGCCAGGGTTTCCAGCGCTGGTGCTGACCTGGCAATGAGACAGAGCGTTGATCCCGTCTTTGCAAAAGTATGTGCAATTGATACTCCGATGCCTCTGCTCGCTCCAGTGACGACCACGACTGGGTCGTTGCGATTCGCGGTAGTCGACATTGTAGTGCTTAGTATGGACACGATTTTCCGGCAATGCGAGGAAGCCTCACTCGTCTGTTTGGCAATGATGTGTTTGGGTTGACAGAACGCATGGCCGAGAGAATGGGATCAACACGATTTGAGGTCTTCCCTCGGCGTCAAGTGTACCCACAATGGCTCCCGATGCCACGATTGATACTTCTTGGCCTTGGATAGCCAATCATATGAGCTAGGGGACATAGTCAGGTCAAAGTTCCACACAAGTTTTGCAACAATCGTCCGCATTTCGGCATAAGCGAGACTGTCGTATTCTGATTAGCAAGATATTTTCAGGCCAGATTATCATGACTCACTTCATTCCGATGCAGTTCCGCGGACCGATACTAAACGGTGTGATAATCTTGCGGTCATCATTCGCGAAACGCGAGTCACCAAGCCACCTCTCTGGGATGAAGGACTGCGGAAGATAGAAACGAGAAGAAGACTGATAGGATGCCCAAGGGCTGACGTGGACACGGGTCTAATGCAGTGCGCACAAAGGTCAGTCTTTTGATGCGAAGCCAGCGGATGAAATACAGTATCGAAAGATAGGAGATCTCACCCCTTCGGGTACCCATTCTCCTGCGACCGTGGCACCACCTTTGGGGACCCTCCTTGGCAACCCAGCCGAGGCTGGGGGAAACATCCTCAGGCCTTCATCGAGCACCGCAAGTTCATATTTTAGTGAGTTGACACTGATAAGATTGATATCCTCATCACTCGCAAAGGCTGACCTCACTTCCGCCGTGAGCTTGTCCAAAACATGCGGGTTTTGACAAAGGTGATATGTTAGACCAGAGAGTAAGGACGCTGTTGTGTCACTTCCTGCGACAACGAAGGTCATCGCGTTCACTTCCAACTCCGGAACGCTGAACACTTTTCCATCTTTGCCTTCCCGGAGCAGTGGGCTCATGAAGTCGCTACGTGTCGACCCTTGAGGAAGCCGGCGTGCGACTTTCTCTTTTGTGTATTGGATCATCTGTATCCTCTCTTTTTTAAGAGATGCAGGAATTAATAGTCTCAGGAGGGGTTGTAGGATAGGAAGCCTCTGAGCAGAGCCTGTCAGAACACTCCACAAATTATTCTGCGTCATTGTGCGAACCCATGGATGGTAGTCGCCGCTATCGACACTCCCAAATGGTTCCCCAAAGGCAAGGTCGCCAATGACATCAAAAGTGACGAGGTTGAACCACTTGCTTAGATCCTGCGGCCCTTGATGTGCCCTCTCGTGAAGCCGCTGGATGAATAAATTGATGTACTTCATGACTGCCGGCTCCTGCTCTCGGATCGCCTTGTCAGAGAAGGAAGAGCCGAGTATTTTTCGTATTTTCGCATGTTCAGCATTGCTGGGTGTAGTCACAATGGAGTGGGCACCGGCCACTGGAAAATAAAAGTCGGGTGATTTGATAAATGGACCAGTGCCGCCGCCAAAGGCATAAATATCTTTCTGTGCTTCCTGGCCGATATAGACCACCTCATCTGGGGCAATCCGGACCACGTCTCCGTACTTCTCGTGCAAATCTCGAAGTTTGTAAATTAACTCGCCATGCGTGAAATACCATAGGGATGGAAAAGGTGATGCTGCCCAGAACCTGGGGCCAGGGTATTTGCGCAGCGGATGGAAAAAGACATTGTATATCCCTAGGCCCACGACATAAAACAAAGGCTAGCACACTGGTTAGATGAAGGCGAAGTCGTAAATATTGGGGCACCCACAAGCAGTGTCGCTAGAGCTATAATCACCGATGGTGTGAACAGGGAGCTCAGAAGCGACATGGTTCCCGAAATCTGTGGCCCAGTAGGTATCTTTGAATAAAGTGAACTTTCTTTCCAGAACAATTATGCCGATTATTATTTCGGTGGTGTAGTTAAGATAAAATCAGCATAGCATACCTAGACGTAGGTAAGCTGCCTCAAACTGCGCGACGATTATTTATAAGTTGACCGCTATCATCTATTATGATTGCACTAGCAATTTATCGATCAATAAAACGTGGCATGCAGGCAATGGTGGGAATTCCGTCTGCTGTCATACTCCGGAGATTTCACGAATTTGGGTATAGCGAATTCAACATGTCAGATTCTGTCCTGCATGGCATCACGGCTATTCGGCATATTTATGACCTTTATGCACTTCATAAAGTCAGTAATTTCGCCTCGAATTGAGGGACTGACCCGAATGAGGAGAAAACTACGGGGTAAATTAGCGGGTTCTAGCCGTTGGTCACTTATAGTAATGATCTACAAGCTACACAGTACATGATTGTGTTGATATTACTCCGTAGTGGCTTTGGAATGGGCCTCGACTGGCTGATCGGCGATCACAATCCACTAAATCTGCAAGCTAGTGCTTCTCCGGAGATTTGACGAAATTGGGTATAGCGAATCCTAAGGTTGGAAGTACTCAATGTGACTTAACTAGTCTTCCTCACCCAGGACAGCTGAGACTGTATCAATTAAAGAGAAGTGTGATACATAGTCTTTAGGGTACGTTCCCGCATCTTTATATCTATATATTTAAGATACCAGGGCAGAACCATGCTTTCCTATGCCAGCAATTAGCAGAATTTTCTCTTTATTAAGATAGGCGCGTTGACTACCCTACCTTCAATCACACACACTTCCTACATACCGATTTCCTATGCCAGGTCTTGACTTTCCCCGTCCGTTTTAGTGCTCTTGGAGCAGCAGCATTGGTGGATGCCCGGTGAAAGGGGATACATACCTAGATCCGCTAAGATTAGGTCATGTTGATGTCCATCTAAATTCCTTGCTAGCTTCATAATAATTTAGACTCATTGTGGTTTCTAACTATTGGTGCACCCATATGGCTTACTAAACTGTGTTCCGACAGGCAAGGCTAATTAGTCGAGTAAGGCAGGCCACGTACCACGTGAACCCGTCAGCAATTCGTTAGACTCCAGTAAAATTTACCTGCTCAACTTCAGCCATCCTCTGTTCCTCCTCTATTCTGAATATGAGCTCACCTTATTTCCCATATCACGTTGGTACCGGAAGGAACTCCAATGGTTGCTGGACTTGTCGACTTCGACGGAAAAAGTGCGATGAAACGCAGCCTATATGTGGTATTTGCGCTGCATTACATATAACTTGCCATAATGGCCCGGAGAAACCGAAGTGGATGGATGGGGCCGAGAAACAACAGGATATGGGCAAAAAGCTCAAGCGCGAGATGAGAGAAAACGCCCATCACCGACGTTGGGAGCGGTTAATTAAGAGTTTCAACGGTCGCCTTTCGACTACTGAAGCCACCGCGAGTGCTGACCCTGTGGGAGTTCCCCAACATTTTCGCATGCCGCAAACTCCTTCAACACTTGACGTGCCTGTTTCCCCCACGGAAGCCCATGACATTGGAATTGAACCGTGTCCTGAGCGAAAGACTGGGTGCATACTTGCTCAGAATAAAGCTGGGCGGGGCTTATCTTCGGGACCGTCGGACACCTTTCTCCTTATGTTCTATGTCGATTATCTGCTTCCCTTCTTATACCCATTCTATCACCCATCTATCCTTCAAGGTGGTAGAGCGTGGATATTGGAAATGACGACCACCAGCCCGGTCATACAACAAGCAACTCTTTGCCAGAGCTCATATTTCTTCTCTCTAACTCAGGGGCTTTCCGATCGCGATGCACCATTTGAGGCAGTGCTTGCCAAGACCCAGGATGCCTTTGAGATGATGAGAAAATCGATACAGTATATAGGTGACTCAGACATCACAGAGCATCTGCATGGGGCTGCCCGAATCATGACTAGTATCATGCAGCTCCATCGTTTTGAAGTTGCAGTCGTAAGCTTTGGCAACTGTCAAATCCATTTGAATGCCGCTTTGGCGCTGTTCAGACAGCTTCTCGAGTCTGCTAGTTCTGTTGAGCTTGACGGGCCCTGCTCGAAATTCAATGCTGTCTTGAGTCGGCTTGGTCCACCAGCGTGGATTTTTCCTAACCAGGCAGTCCATTTTCCAAGCGCTGAACAGGCGGCATTTCAGTTCTCATCCACTCTGTTGATACTTGACGACATCATTTCCAGCACAGTGCTTCAAGAGGAACCAAAACTTTACGAGTATCACCGCCATCTTCTTGAAGGTACAGATGACATCAAGCCCCCTATCAACCTTAAGGCTATCGTCGGGTGTGAAAATTGGGCATTACTAGAGATTGGCAAGGTTGCTGCGCTTGACGCATGGAAACAACGTTGTCGAAAAACCGGTAATCTTGATGTCATAGATCTCGTTCACCGGGCAACAGCAATCAAACAGTCCCTGGAAGCTCATCTCATGCGACTCGACACCAACCGCGATACTTCGAGAATGAAAGAGCAAAACTTTCTGGATGTCCTCACAGCAGATTACAACCAGGCTTCAACATCATCCGCCAACCAGAACTCCTGGGTAACACGACTGTGGGCTCATTCTGCGATTCTTTACCTAAGCATTGTTGTATCGGGGTGGCAGCCTGCCAGCTCCGATGTGCGATATCGCGTCAAAGAGATTATGAGACTATTGACCAACCACATATCACCACCAGCATTATTGCGGACAGTGGTATGGCCCTTCTGCGTCGCAGGCTGTCTTGCAGAGCCTGCACAGCGACCTCATTTACGGGCGATGGTGCAAAGTCTACAGCCATCGAGTGTCTTCGGTACCGTCCGCACGGCACTCGATATCATGGAAAATGCTTGGTGCAATAGGGATGTTGGGGACGTCACGAGTCGTGACCTCGCTACGTGCTTTAGAAGTCTAGGTTATAGGGTGTCACTTGTTTAGATTAGCAAGCAGGCAAAGCGTTAAAACATGAAGCGTTGCTTCAATTACAGCTTCCAATCCTCCCAACATATTTTCCAGATGACAAATTTTACTTGAACTGGACATATCCTTTACCATTCACGAAGGTTGCATGCCACGGCACATTGTCATGTTCCACTCCTTGATAGCTTGCTGAGCTGCGACATACGGGCGGGCAGTGTTTACGTTCAGATCCGATGTAACACGCTCTGCCGGGATCGACAGAGCCGACTTCTTATCCGCTGGAGGCGTGAGCGACGCGGCAATATAGACAACGACATTGGGGGCAGCATGGAACTCTGCCTTGACCACATCAAAGAGTTGTGGGACTGAGCCAGGCTTGGCGAAGTCCGCCTGGAGAGAAAAATAACCCTCGGCAGTCCGAATTCAGCCGCTTTTTCTCAACGCAAGAGTGACCTGGTAGCCGTTACGGGCCAATTTCACGGCAGCAGAGGCACTGACCCGAGGCCCAGCTGCGAGAATAAGAACAACTTGACTGGTTGCCATGGTTGGGCATAGATATTCAAGTTGTTTCTTGAGTTCTTAGATGATGGAATGAATGTAAGATCACATTGCAGCGAGAATACCTAGTTTCCACGTATACATTAATGCTCTTCCCCACAATTCGCAATCCAGTCATTATGCGCGAGTGGATTCTCACTTAGAATTTCTTCCTTTGTAGTTTAAAATCCATAGTTCATCTCGGCCTCGCGCGCGGCCTGATCCACCTTTCAACGGGTGGGTCTCCCCGCGCGGCATAATCCACCCTGGAGCGGGTGGGTCCTCGCGCGCGCTATGTCTCACGTCTGCGCCCTTTACACCTTCCCTCGCTTCTCTTTATCACAGTGGATTTGGGATGCGCAATTTTTTACAACTTCATTTACATGACTCAGCTTAGAAGTAAACTCGAAGTTTCTGCGACTATTAATAATGCTATAAGCCCGGAGGGGAGGTGACGGTTGATCATCCTTTCTCATTGGACCGTCGGAGATACGGGCATGTCCTTGGCTTTATCAACAGGTAGCCGCTCATTTGTTATTGCAAACTACAGATATATAACCATTAACCTTGGAAGCTGGTAGATTTGTTCTGCATTCTTTTCAGCTCTGTCAAGCGGTACACCAGGAGTCATTCACAACCTGCTATAATACGGGTCACGAACGTGATGTCGGATCTGTCGATTGTCAGTGGCCATACACGGACACCAGTCTACTTCCTTGGCATCGGTGGTCCTAACTTCATGGAAAACCATGATCACCCTGCCTACACTAAGCTACAAGCCATCGGACAGGAGATCACCACAAAAGTTAAGCCCAAAGCAGTGGTCGTGTTTTCAGCCCATTGGCAAGCAGGTCCGAGCCGGATCGAAATTAACATCGCCGAGAACACGAGCATCATCTACGACTTCTATGGCTTTCCCCCGCGCTATTATCAATATGAATATCCAAACAAGGGAAGCCCCGAAATTGCCAACAGGGTAGCACGAAAGCTGGAAGGTGCTGGCATCGAAGTTGACAGAGTGAGTCGGGGCCTCGATCATGGTGTTTGGGTGGGCTTTATCGCCGGTAGGTGATTGGCTTTCTTTGCCTTGTATGCTTCATTTATAACTTTGCTGATGCCTATCTTAACAGCCTTTCACCCAAGAGAAAACCCTTTGAATGTACCCATCGTACAGGTATCTTTATACGATAATGAAGATTCAGACAAACACTATGAAATGGGACAGGCACTCGAAAGTCTGCGAGACGAGGGTATTCTCATAATAGGCGCTGGAATGGCTGTCCACAATCTTCATGACTACCGCTCTATGAGAGGAACTAGCAGGACCATGCCGTAAGTAGATCTTATAGGCAGTTATTACTTTTGCTAACTTGACCGACAGTTACACTTCTAGTTTTGAAGATGCATTACAACAGGCTGCAACTGCAGATCCAGAGGAACGCCAGGTACGCTTGTCAGCCTTGATGAGAACCAGCGACGCCCGGAAGGCTCATCCAACTTGGGAGCATATACTCCCAATGTTTGTTGCCGCAGGAGCGGCAGGTTCTGATGTCGGAGAACGGCTGTGGACGTTTCCGGAAGCAAGTCTGAACTGGGCACAATATCGGTTTGGCAAACTTCCTACACTGACTTGTGCCCCCTAATTTATTAAGCCTTCTTGTCGCTCTCTGCCGAATGGTTGCCAAGCCCCGCTCTGAAATCCCCGAGGCGATCATGGTTGGTCTGGGAAATTCGAAAGTTAGGTGCCAACGGACTAAGAGGCAGTCAGCTTCTTTGTTCGGGTGGGAGATAAATAGCGAGTTGAGGCATCAATTTATTGACTCACTGGTTGGACGCGGGAGTTACGTCCAGGACCATGGTTGACGACAGTTGTCGAATATCATTCAAGTACTTTAGGCTATATAGTCATCAAATAAGGGCAGGGCCTATCAAGTAGAACTGTGCACCGGTACATATCTCGAATGTATTATCACCGTTGGTCAACAAATTCAGACAGGAGATAGGCTACACGAAAGAAGTGTTAGGCGTCCCGCAGGTTGAAACCAAAGAGTGCGTTCGTATGAGCACAATAAGTTTCTGGAGAAGGAAGGGGAAAGAAGTCGAGAATGAAGCTGTCCGTGCTGTGATATGAGGCTGGTTCAAATGAGGAACCAAGCGGCACTATCGGACATCATTTACATCAACAGTATGGCAGGGATCCTCAGATTATTGACTACCTATGGTAATGGCGTCCGCTCAAATATTGCTGTGACATCTGGACCCTGTCCTCGGCTGATAACGTTGGGAAGCCCGGTCAGCTGACCGACACCCTTAGTCTGTTGCTCAATTGGGATTACCATATGACGGGTGTCTTTAGTTCCAGATGGATCAATGGGAATGCATGATATAAACGGGCCAGGTTTGGAAAAAGCTGATATTTCTTTGCGAGGTCATGCTGGCTATCCCTCCCTTCGCAATGTCCCGAGATTGTGAAAAATGAGGTCCATCAAAGGTAGGTCACAACAAAAACAGTATTGTGGAGCAAAGCGCTCCGTTAGGTAAGGTCTAAGCGTCGACTGAATGCTCATTACCTCTAGATGCCTTGGATAAATTCTGAGTAATATATCAGTTGATGGAGTAGTGAGCAGCCAATCTTAATCACTGAGCGCTCAGTGAGTCTGAGCCTGGACTGAAATTTCCTCAGTGACTCTGAGTGCCCTGATTAAAGCGGCGGCAGCTAAGATAGGAAAGCCCCACCCGGCAGAGGAAAAATGATACATAGAGTGTACTAGGTACTTCCAAGTCATGGCCAGTTTCTAACATCTGCAGGGCCTGGTGGGTATGTTCAATGGCTTGACTGCTCGGTAGCAGACTTTGTCGTCAAAGGTGTAGCGATGCATGCTCAACGATGGACTGAGCTCCTGCGGACTACCGCCACGGTGCTGGGTAAAACGCATAAGTAAGTCTCGTCACCTCTCTCATTCATCAAGTCCATAATGCAGTAATCTAAGAAACCCTTTCAGTGTGGCGTCTCTACCTGCTCTATTCCAGAAACTCGGCCTCGAAGCCAGTGAAAAGCAGATCTACCAATTGGAGAATCCCGCCACGAGAGACGTGCTCAACAACGCCGTCCTCGAAGGAGTCCGGATTTTCATGATTGCTGCGCTCAAGATTCGCAAGTTTGACTCTGTTGACTCCGTCGAGTAGGTCTTCGAGGTGCGGAGAGCAGCGGAGAAGGATTTGCGTGATCTCGGTTGCCGGTTCAGCTACAAGGTGTAGGTGGTAGTCGGGATGAAGGCTTGAAACGCCATTTGAGGTCGTGATGGAGTTTTTGTACAGAGGCAGTTCCCAAAATCTGAACAGGTAGTAGAGATATACCCTCCACCCCCTTATCCTCATTTTGATGCAGATACTGAGCAGTCGCAGGTTACTGGTATTGCTTCCATAGAAGACTGACTAGTACCGCTCAAGGGTAAAGAGCAAAATGCCCGATTAATGAATTAAATCTTTCTAGAGATAGGTTGTCCGAAATGGAAAAGCCACGTAGCGTCGCTTGCTCAGATCCATTCGCACCAGGGTACCACAGCACCTCTGCCAGCAACGCCCTTCTCTCCAAACTTCTCAACATACCACTTCCGGCCCCAGCGCGCATGGGGTAGCATATTGGCTACAGCATTCATCACGAACAGCACAGCTGGCAGAGGAAGAGGTAGTCCAAATCGATCCGCTGCCCAGGTAGCAGGGATAATCCACGGTGCCGGGCGGAGGGGCGGAGCGACGCCCGCGCCCGTTGCAGCGCCGACTTTGCTGGACAGGGTTAAGGGGAACACTGCATATCCAATAAGAGCAAATCCAGTCCACTCCAGCCACTCGAAGACGTAGTGAGGGTACAGGATAGATCGGAAGACGCCCTTCACGGGCGGGATGACATAGACCTTGTGGAACTTGTTGTCACCAGTAGCAGGGGCTTTCTCGTCTGATTTCTTCGCAGAACGCTTCTCCGCTTCTTCCCTTCTAAACCGGAAGAGGGCTGTCTCCGAGTAGATGTTCCCGGCCATGCCGATCACGAACAGGGCGGTCCCTAGGATGGGGAGAACTTGGATCAGCGGGAGTGGATCGGAAGACGTGGTGGAAGAGACCAGAGCCTCGGCGCCGTTGGTGCGGAACCCAGGGATAGGAATCTCGTAGCCGGATAACCATCCAGCCAGACAAGATGAATTCAGCCAGTTGAAGCCCATGGCACTGACCATCACGAAAACGTGAATGGGCGACATGCTCGGCGCCGAGAAGAAAGGCGAGATGACGGCGCGGTTGGCATAGTGCACACAATAGAGAGTCGCGACCAGCTGATTGATTGCAGGTAGCTCAGCAAAGGAGGACGTGGTCTGCGAAAGGTTGTAGAGCAAGTTGATGGGACCAACGATCTCCATGGCGCACCAGGCGACTCGGCCTGGGATGTTGAAGATGGAGCTGTTGAGGGAGGTCTTGCCCGCCGGATGCCAGGAGAGAAGCCATTGCAGGATGGTGCACTGTCGCTCGCATTAGAAGTGCCATTTCTGGGGTCAAGTCATGAAAGTCATAAACAAGGGTTTGTTTACTCACAACTGGGAAGTACTGGAAGACGGTGAGGACGGTCGTGTACGCTACAGGAGTGGGAGGGAAAAACTCGGCGATGGACGGGAAAGACGTCCACGAGGTGGATAAGGTGGTCCCCATCGTCAGGAGTAAGGAATAAAGAGCCGAGGAGGGCGACTGCACGAAGAAGAATGAGGACGAAAGTACCGAGTGCGAGGGTCAGGGAAGCTAAGCTGAAGCTTGGGTTAAAGTTTAATTTGTTACACGGAAGCAAATGACGTAATACGCCTAATCAGGCAAGCGGTCATGGATTAAGCTACATCCCATTCTATTGTTTTGGCCCAGTCTATGTGCCTCAAGAGAGCCAGAAAGGGACATTACCGATAACCGATGCCCGGGGGATTCTGTGAACCTTGTGAAACTCAGCCGGCTGACGTGTCCATCTGCTCGGCCACTGTGTCTTTCTTGCCCCTCCGCTCTGCCTTGAATGCCTCGATCTTGGCCTTGAGCTCAGTGTCTGGAGTCATCAAATTAGTATTGATCATATAAATTGACAGGAAATGAGCTTACCAGGCAGCACATCTTCAATTTTCAGTGGTACACGATTGAACGGATCGTGCGGATCACTGAGAAGGTGCGAGCGGATTGTCGATCGATCAATGGAAATCTTCGAGCTTGGCAGAATGACCGGGTCTTCCATAAGCGTGTACATGAGAGGATCTGCAGGAAAATGAGCATTTGCTGGATGGCGGTCATTGACGAGGTATACTTACCCAGGAAATCATCCGGAACTTCGCCCAAATCCTCTTCTGCTTGTTCATCAGCCTCTTTGGCCTCTTGCACCTGCTTCCGCAGCCGGTCCCAGCGCCTCAAATCCTCTTCCGGTGTCAATTTGTGCTGTCGTAGGAGATCGCCAGCTTGTTTGAAAAGCTCCGGTCTGTAGGACCGTCCATCGCGGGCAATGGCGGTGATGAAGTTTGGCTTGTTCATCAGGTTGAGGTAGATACTCGCGATTTCGCTGAGAACCACCTTCGGGTCAAAACCATATTTCTCGACCATTAATGCCACATTGCCTTCCACCTTGAGCTGGGAGCTCTTGGGTCCGGCCATGGCGTCGAGGTTGTAGTTCAGCATGTCAGCTAACCGCTGAACAATCTCCGGCATGGTGAATGAGTCGGCCAGGGCGGCAGTGAAGAGCTTGAGCATGGCCATTGTCTCGTTGGTCAGTTGCATATAGGATCTGGCGCTGCGTTGTGTAGTCGCCAAGTGCTCCTCTTTTTGCTGCCGTGTCGTGGGATCCATCGACTCGCCCTCGTGTTTGAGCTCGTCTTGAATGGTCCGGATGGTCTTGAAGGCGCCAAACGACTCGTCAAGCACGTATGTCACATCATTCAGCAGCAGGTTGACAAACTGAACGAAGAAGTCCTGATTCTGCGTGGCTTGGTAGGATAACTTCTTCCGATACAAGGTGTTGGGCCAGATGCACTTGATGATCTGGAAGATCTCATACCGGATATTAAACTTGTCGAAGAACTGCGTGTGCGCGCCAGTGTGCTCTGCCTCGATGTAGAACTTCATCACAGCATGTAGCAGATACTCATTGGCGAACGGCATGGAGTTGAGCAGGTCGACTAGAACACCACGGTGCCCTCCGGGGCGGTTTAGCGTGCCTCGGAAGAGCATGGACACGAGACCGGCCTTGAGATACGGGTTTTTGATATAACTCGAGCTCTCCAAGAATGTTATGCACAGCATCACCAGCTCGTCGCCTAGCCCAGCGGTGATGGTCTGCGGCATAGCCCAGCTGACCCACTTGAAGTTGCTGATGATAACGTCCAGGAAATATTCTGGAAGGTTCTGAAACACCTCGGGTTGCTGCTGGGGAAGAGGCAAAGTGATCTTCTCTTGGGGGTAATTCACCCCCGAGGCGACTCTCAAGAGCCAGACAGCAACGTGCCGAATGACCTCTATTGAGCGAATCTGCCACTGTTCATCAAAAAGCACAGCTTGGAGGCTGTACTTCAAGGCTAGACCCAGATCGAACTTGTCACGGTATTTCTTGAGTGCTTGCTCAAACACGCGTAACTGCATTGGGTTTGAAGCCCACCGTTCTCGCTCGGCTTCGAATTTGGCAATAGTCGATTCCATATGCTTCAGATCCTTGTCCAGTTGGTCCAGCTTCGAGGTTAGCGATTCACTGCCATAGTGGTGTGCAGCAATCGTCAGGAAGAAGAGCTCGCTGTTGAAATTGGAACTGCCTTCTAGTTTCTTCGAATAGAAAGCATCAGACGCATGCTGATCGGCGTTGATCTTTGTCTCATCACTTATGTCAACCCGAGGGTTCCGTTGGAAATATTCGGCGTGGAAAGTGTGGAT
This sequence comes from Penicillium sp. PG106-07D, assembly GCA_037042255.1. Taxonomy (NCBI): domain Eukaryota; kingdom Fungi; phylum Ascomycota; class Eurotiomycetes; order Eurotiales; family Aspergillaceae; genus Penicillium; species Penicillium sp. PG106-07D. Next base: position 13,474 of record JAXQJV010000030.1, on the reverse strand, counting down.
CTTGCGGAAATCAATGTTCATAATCGGAGCGCAGAGTTTGTCCAGAGTTGATGTCAGGTTGAACATGAAACCATCAGAGGCGACCTGCTCCGGGTTGACTTGCATGGCACGTCTCTTATGGTTTATATTCAGAGCGGTTGCAACCCAGTCCAGGAATCGGTTCCTAGCTTCTGCGGAAGCGTGGAGAATTTTGCCAGTAATGTAGTCGAGCTCCCACTGAATCATATTCTGCATCATGCGGAGGGAGCTCTGCGAATTCAGAATGAAGCCGTGATCTCTGGTCTTGGGACTGGAAAAGTACGACATGGTCACGTTGGGCTGAAGGGGAGAGAGGCGGAACCATGGACCTAAAAGGGTCTCCTTCTCGAATTGAGCTGGGTCCTTCGAGGCATTGAAGATCGCGGACTCGGTAATAGCACCAACGATAACCTTATTATCGACAAGGCTTCTCAAGGCCTGCGGTCGTGATCAACACTGGGATTTGTGGACTTGAGAAGGGTAAATGACAAACCGTGAAATATGGTTGGAAGTCCCCATTCGCATCCTTGGAAGACAACTGGGCGCTGAGCTCTTCAACTGCAAGGATCAAGGCGGGCTTGAGACCTTCATCTTCATCGAATTTCCCGCTTATATCCTTCAGGAACTCAGGAGTGATTCCTCTCCTCAAATTATCGTCGGGGCTCAAGAGTAGCTGTCGAGCCAGTGGAGATTCCTCAGTGAGCTCGATACTGCACAAAAGAAGCCATTAGAATACCTTGCTCCAAATGTTCAACGTGAAGTATGTGCTCGTACCCAAACATCTCTGGCATTGTGATCGCGAATATGCAATAGCTAAGGCACAGCCGTTTTGCTTCGCAATAGATATCCCATCTTCTCGTGTCTTGATCCGGTTTCTTCATTCTTTCCTGTATCCGACTCCAGCAAGGAAGTAGGTAATCTAATGGGCGCTGCTTTTCCGCTTTCGATGCGGCCTCCAAAATCGCTTGGTCCAATATCCCAGTGTGCAGCTGTAATTCCTTCCCTTCATCCTGCAGCTCACTCCGCAGTCCGGGAAGTGAGATCCGGTGACTTTCCTCCTCCAGGCTAATGTTGAAGAGACTGCCCAAAGTCTGGTGCTCGAACTCCTCAATGCTTTGTGGTGACGGCTTTACAGACGGGGTCGTCGGGGCATGAGACGGCCCAGTAGAGCGTGGCCGTTCGGGAACCGAGGCCGAGGCAGCGGGTGTGATTTTGATCCGTTTTCCTTCTGGCTGTTCCGCTGTCTGTGTCGTGAACGGCGAACCGTCCTTCGTGGCCCCATCCAGCTGCTTTGGCGGCGACGGCGACTGTGCCCGAGAAGGACTTACGGAGGTCGGGGGTGAACCGGAAGAGTCACCAGTCGATGAACCAGCAGGCGTGGCTGGGTTTTGAAGCTTTGCGAGGCGCTTGTTGCGGATCTAAAGCCCGTCAAAAACATCATATTAGCCAGCTGCGGAGGAGGAACGCCATGACACTTGATTAAATGATGAGCAAGAGCTAGCCAACCTTTTCCGCATCAGAAAGAGTGTCAGACATCTTTGCGCTTCGTCGAGTCGAGGGTCCAATGCAAGACTGGGTATAAGGAATGGCGTCAAAGCGGGGCGGAGCGGGCAACGAGGCGCGATGTTGATGACAGTGTTCGGGGTCGGCGGCAGACGGTTCAACATCAGCTACAGGACAACATCGGCACAAGGAGGAAGTCGGACGACTAATACAAAAAGCGCGGGGACGTGAAATCCGGTTTCCCCTAGTGAAGACGCAAAAGGGAGGGGAAATGCGAGAGACAAAGCTGGCGATTCTGCCATGATCTCCGAGATTCGCTCTGCTGTCGGGCTGTGATGCCACACTTGACTAAGCAACAACTGGCCGGGGACCGTCAGCCGTGATGAACCAGCGGATCCATCTGGAAGATGACTTGTCCACAACACCTGACAGCCCTCGAATATAGTATCAGTCCTGGATGTCTTACGCTTTGAATGGAGTAGGTAGACGATTCGAAATCAAAGTACAAATGCAGAAGCGGAAGAAAGCGAGTGCAGTTAATCGAAGTCGATTTCAACATTATCGTGCCGAATGTATATATCATAAGCTGTATGCAACTCAAAAACACTGTACAGAACAAGAGAGAAAACATAGCAAAACCCCCAGTAGACGCCACCCTTCGTGCTATGAAACTCTTCAGAACAACGAACATAATGAGGAAATCCACGATCGCGACTCCGAGTTACAACCGCTGGTCGACCAGCTTAGTATTTGCCTCGGAGTTGTTCTAGCCGCCGGCAATTCTTCAGCTCCATCGCTCGCGCCTCTTTCATCTTCTCAACATCGGGGAACAACCAGCCCTGCGCGTCTTGAATCTTCCGCTCTCGCAATTGTACTTCGGACTCACAGTCCCACTTGAGCTTCGAGACGTAGTCCATCTCCACACGCTGGTCCAGTTTCCGGAGTTTGCTCGGGCTGTAATCTTCCACTTCTAGTGGATTAACGAAGTAGTTGAGATTGAACCTCGGTGTCGTGCGGCCCATGGTATACGGAGTCTGGGGGCTATCGAATCGATAGGCAGGACCGTTGGGAGTTGAGGAGCCAGAGAACAGCGAAGATAGAAGAGGAAGGACGAACAGAAGGATGAGAGGCAACAGCGAGCGAACGAAGCCCCAGCTGTCAACAGCAGGCTCTGACTCGTTGTTATTCGCGGTTGCGCGAGGCCTGCGCCGTGGCATGCCCCCTCCGAACTGGTGCACTCGGAAACCGGGGCCGCCTCCCATGTTGAAAACGAATTGCGGCCCCGCTGGAGGAAGAGTCAGTCTTGGACACAAGGAACTACGCGGGCAAAAGGGAGCGTACCAAAAGGGCCAAAACCACCACCCATGCCTCCAAACCCTCCATTGAAGAACCGATTGAACATCTCTTCCGGTGACATCTCTGCTTCAAAGCCTTGGCCAGCGCCTCCGCCGCGTGGGAATCCACCGCCGCTAAATCCACTGAATGGAGAACCACCACTGGAGGCGCTTGGTCCGGGGTTGAATCTGCTGTCGGGATCTCCTCCAAATTTGTCGTACCGGGACTTCTTATCGGAGTCGGAAAGGATCTGGAAGGCACGCGACACCACTGTCAAAGGGGGATGTTAGCAGCGAGCCTCAAGACAAGGAGGGCCGTGTGTTTGCTTACTTTTGAATGCCTCGTCTGCGCCGTCGTATGCGTTCTTATCCGGGTGCGTCAACAGACTCAGTTTCCGGTATGCTTTCTTGATCTCACTATCCGTGGCAGTCTTTTCAATCGCCAGAATCTCATAAAAATCGGTTGGCCCGCATTTTCGGATTCGCAGAACTGCCGCCTTCTGCTCGGGAGTGTATGAGCGATCTTGATTGCCCTGGTTGTGTTCGCGCGACCTCGCGGCTCCTCCTTTGGCATCGGAGCCAGATGCCGTAGCAGACGGCATGGCGATCAAGAAACGAAAGCTCTCGAGGATCCAAATGCACAGACGTGGGGGGCAGAGAAAGGACAGGAGCGAAGGTGGGCGGGTTGGTGGCGCGGGACCGCGGATAAAGGGGATTTCAATTCCCTACGAGGCCGGTCGACCACTCAAGCCTGGAGAAACACACCAGCCGATCAGCTAGAGACCCGATTCAGTGGGCTCGAGTGAGTCAAAGGCGTAGAGAGCGGCGGAACGGAGAGGCCTGGGGGTGTTGCCAACGGTGTCTACTGAGGGAAAAAGTATAGTCAAGATAGGTGTCTTTGCCAAGCACCGGAACACCATTCGCGGTGCGTCTGCCGTCGTCGGCTCGGAAGGTATTACCACCACCCACTGGACCTCTGCACTTCCTGCACATCTTCAATCCGAAGTACTGCAAGCCAACACCACCACGACTAGTCTTGGTTTGATAGCAATTTTCTTTTGCTTGAAGACACTGGCCTAAGATCAAGTCAAAGTATCATCTCTCTCGCGCTCGCGTGCCCAAACCTACCAACTAGAACCACCGACTCCGTCATGGCCAAGGATTCCGCAATTGAAGAAACCAAACAAACTCTGGTGCAGCGCTTCAGAGCATGGGGTGGTATGTGCATCATATCCCAGCGAGCATAAGGGTCATTGAATTGGCCTGAAACAACGAAGAAAATAAGCTGATTACCTCTCTCCAGAAAACTCATTCCCACCAACCCTGCTAGCCTCCCTCATCTTCGCCCAACATGCGCGTCCCTTCCAGTTCTTCCCGATGCTTTTCCCTCCAATCCTGCTCTTCACGAGCTACGCCAACCTCCAGGGGTTCAAGACTGAGACTGCCGGTATCAGCGCCGCCTGGTCTGGTCTTTACCTACTTCTGGCTGGCCGACGTCGCCAGCCAATCATGAAGAAATTCGGAGCTCGAGGTATTGTGCGTGGTGCGACGATGGGTCTCTGCCTGGTCAACATGGTTGGTGGTGGGTTGGCCTATACCTTGGGCAAGCGAGAGGAGGAAGACACGAAGTCTGAGAACTAGGTGTGGTTGGGCCGATGGATGGATGGAAAGTTGGTCCCTCTGGAAAGTGTATGATATACGATTCAAAAGTTGGTTTGCATGATTCGGATTATGTGTAGGAGCTGGCGTTTTCTTGGCCATCAATGGGTTTCATGGATATACAGATCTGCTTAAATACGTTGTTGCAGGGCCACCATTGTATAGGGTGATTGAGAGCTAACCCCCTTGGCAATACACGATTGTATTTTATGTTGCACCTTGGAATTTTATTTTTCAATGTTCCAAGCCATCACATATTGCTACTCGTTGTTTCTACGAATATGGCCTCTCAGAAAGAACGAATTGCCGCACATGGTCTGGAACAAGCCACTCTAGATCCTGGGGCGCAGACTGTGCTGCCTCGCGAGCTCTGGTTGAGCTAACTGGCGGGTCTTCAGGCTTTCTGCCCTCGATGAGCTGGATTCGCTGTGCCCATTCCCTCAGTCCACCTTCGGCCTCTCGATCACCACGAGCAAGGCTAGCAAGGAATCCCTCCTGCTCTTCTCTTTCACCCCATTCATCACCAGGTCGTAATGTGACCCGCAGCCGATGTTGCGAGAACAGAGCACTAAGAGGTTGTAGCGTGTGCTCTGGAGGGTAATATTTAGGATTGAAGATGCGGATCAACGTATCATAGCCTGTGAGATGGACTTGCTCCAAGGGAGACGGATAGTGATCGGATGCCTCAATGGCTGCTGCCTTGTCGATGAAGTAAGGCTTTTTTGTGACTGCAATGTCGATTGTGGGAACATCCTTTACTGAAGATGCAGGATCAGAGTGCCTAGCTGCAAGATAGGACCGGACATCGTGTGCAAAAAGGTCCATCATGGCCAGCCTGTCCTCAAAAGGCGCAGGCTTAGATGGTTTGTCGGCATTCTGTGTGGCAAGCAGAAGAAGAAGACGAGAACCAGGCTCTAGTTGTTCCAGGAGTGCGGAGCTTGCAATGCGGAGATGGGCACAGGTGGGAGGATTGAACGAGGAGTCTAACACATAGAGAACTTTTGGCGGTGCGGTATGGTCACTAGGAACTGTTGCAAGGACCTCAAATTCCTTGGATGAGGCAATGAACTGCTTCAGCAGGGAAGCATACTGGGATCGAAGGGCCCGAAATGAGGCCATGGTTGCCAACATCAAGAGGTTGGGTATGTCCGTGAGGGATGACGCGATAAGGCTAGCTTATCGGCTTATCGGCCCATCCATGGATTGGAACAACAAAAGTCCGAACTATAAGATATCTTCTTGAATGTATTTCAAATTGTGTTCTCGGAGATCCTATACCTGAGTAGTGACTAAATGGCCTCGAGCATATGATAATACAGTTAAAAATATCAGTTAGCGTGTCACAATCATGGACTGCAGCAGATATAGGAATGCTTGGACAAAGTATGCAGAGACTCGAAAGGCTACGAATGGACCTCACTACAGATGATTGATGTCGACAGTGTAGAGCATGTTTGGATATTACTTATCAAGAAAAGACTCATGTTGTTGACGCTCTTCATGTTTTCTTCACAATTCTGAACTTCCTCTAAACCCCGATACTCCAGGTTAGAGAGAGAGAGAGAGAGAGAGAGATTATAACCGCGGAGGAGAAGGCCAAGGGCTTTAAGGCTACTCTCTTCCTACCCAGCCGCCCACTACGGGGGACGTCGGCGTTTTCTTCTCTTGCAACCATCTTCCAATCGCGAAACCCAAAGCTCAAGTAATTGAACTCCTATCATTTTTGGCTTCCCAGTGCTTTCCATCTCTTTCTCATCCCCCATTCCATCAACAAACTCACGAGCTTCTCCGCTACACAACCCTTCAGCAACAACATGAGTGACCAACGCGAAGCCGCGGCCGCCTCGAAGCTGGAGCCCCTAGGCTCTGGTGCCTGTGGAACAGTCTGGTATCTTCGGGGACGTCGAAATGTCCTCAAGGATGACTCTTGTGCAAAAGAGCGAGCTCTCAAGAACGACTTCAAAGTGTTCCAGCAGATTATCAACGCTTTCCACGACCTAGTACTCATGAAACATCTGTCATTCAACCCAGAGGATCCAGTTCCCCAGGTTCAGATCCCTGAATATCTCCGCTACATCCGGTCCAACAACGAGAAGTGGTGGAACAAAAACATCCACTTGTTCCCTAGTGGTTTCGTCCCATGCAACCTGATCAAGTCGGAGCGTATCCCTTCCTTCTCGGAGCGGATCAAGAACCGCCTTGTGAGCAATTTCTGTCCGCCAGAGCTTGTCGAGTCCTATGTGACGACGAAGAAAGCGGACGAGCACTGTCTCATTCGCCCATATCTTTACCGCAATCTGCCCCTGGAGCCTCCCGAGGAACCGGACAAGCAGACATTCTCGCTGAAGAATTTCCCTCTTCACAAAGATCAGATGAAAGAACTTGGAATCAGGGATGGAGACATGCAACGATACGCTGGCATTATGGGGGAGACGCTTGCGGTCATCCACTGGGTTTGCGAGCTCGACGGACGGGGCATTGAATTTGTGCTCGCCCCCGCTCCGCGCCGGGAGATTTGCCGGATGGACTATGTATACAACGTCCTCGGGAAACATTGCCTGTGGGTCTTGGACTTTGACCAGTGCCAACGTATCACCATGGATTTCGAAGGTGTTATCCGAGCTATCGACGCATTTTGGTGGAATCACCCATACATGCCACACCCAGCCAAAGACTCGCCTCTGTGGAAGGCTTTCCGAAAGCAGTATTTGAAGCTGGCCATGGATGTTTCGATCTTGCCTCTCGGAAAAGCTGAAGAGACACGATTCGAAGTGGCGTCTGGCTTCATCCTTCTGCTGGAAAAGCAGGGTGCAAGGCGTGATGAGAATGCCCCACGACTGAGCGAGCTACCTGGATGGGAGGAAGACCCACAGTTTGCAGAGGCACAGGAGAAGAAGGCAGAGGTGGTGGTGAAGGAGGAAGAGGAGGAGCTTTGATTGAGAAACTGTTCTTCGTTACTAGACTCGCCAGAAATAACGCCAGTATGAAGATGATCCTACCAGCAAAGTTCTTAGCTCGCGGATTCACGTTATTTAGCAGGGGAGCAAAAGCGGGTGTACCTAGGCAGAATCTTAGATCAACACAAGTTTAGACCTAGACAAGTGGAGTGGGGTGATTTGGGGTTCGTACGCTCTCAAGGTTGGAGTGCGCACGTATTTACAGAAAACTTGCAATAGAGTAGTGACAAGATACAGTGGGGCTCTATAACTATTCCTAAATCCCCAGAAAAACGTTCAAAGGCTTCTTTTCAACATAGCTGATCACCTCGTATTTCAAGGAGTCAAAGGAGAGAAAGCTTAGTTGATCTGCCGATTCCTTACTGACCAGCTTGAATGATGATGTAGACTGCGGTGGCATTTACCCCCGTATATTGATACCTACGTTTGCCTCTAGTTCGAGAGCTTAAAGATCGAAAGGTTTGGCTCATTAATAATGGCATCACCCTGTCTGTGATACCGAGGTTAACTGCCCGCGAATCACCATCCATTTCCGCGGCTACTGAAAGTCCCCTCACTGTTGTGGGGCTCCTGGCCATCAAAAGCTATTGCTATACTAGCTTTCTTCAACGCAGCTGAACATTCTTATTTTACACCAAAGAAGAACGAAAGGTTCAGATAATGACTACCATTTCTCCTTTCAACATTGCCGTTCCCGACGCCTCAATCGACCGGCTCCACCAGAAACTTGAGCAAGCTACTTTTCCAGATGAATTCGATACCGCTGGCTGGGACATGGGTGTCCCGTTGGCCGAGATGAGGCGACTAGTTACCGTTTGGCGTGAGAATTTTGACTGGCGAGCGCAGGAGAAGAAGCTGAATGAGCAGCTCCACCAGTATACGGTGCCTATTTCGGTGGACGGGTTTGGGGAGCTGGAGATCCACGTTATCCATCATCGAAGTGGCAATCCAAATGCTATTCCATTGCTGTTTATTCACGGGTGTACGTGATACTTTCTATTGCTATTGTCTTCTTGAACATCTTCTTGAACGTCTTTCGGTCGCACGAGCTAAATGATTTGCTTCTGATGTAGGGCCTGGCAGCTTCCTCGAAGCAACGAAGTTGATCCCGCTGCTCATGAACGAAGACGAAGGACCCGCATTCGATGTTGTGGCGCCTTCGTTGCCGAATTTTGGCTTCTCGCAAGCTGTATCAAAGGTAAAATCTCTGTCGTAGGCAGAGAATGGAAACACACTGGATACTAACCATACCTTCCAGAGGGGCTTTGGCCTAGCGCAGTATGCGGAAGCCCTTCACAAAGTAATGCTAGCGCTCAAGTACAATGAATATGGTATGTCGGCATCCATCACAGTCCCCACCGAACATCCGTTTAACAGTCCACTCAGTCATCCAAGGAGGTGATTGGGGCAGCATGATCGCTCGTGCCATGACCCAACTATATGCCAAGCACATTCAAGCCGTACATCTAAACTTCATCCCCGTCGATCCACCATACCCATGGCGAAGCCCTCTCCGCTTCCTCCAATCTCTCGCTAGTGTTCCATTCTCAGCCAAAGACCGAGCTTACATTGCTCGCTCAATGGACTACATCACCCGTGGTAATGCCTACATGAAGCAGCAGGCAACCCGCCCTGAAACTCTGGGATACGGATTGCAGGATAGTCCGGTCGCACTTCTGGCTTGGATCTACGACAAGCTGCATAGTTGGTCGGACGATTACCGGTGGACAGACGAAGAGATTCTGACCTGGGTGAGTATCTACTACTTCTCACGGGCGGGACCTGCGGCTTCCATCAGAATTTACTACGAGGCTTCGGCGACAAAGCCCGAGAGCGCGAGCTCGACTGGAGAGCAGGATGGCCAGGTCAAGAATTGGATAACCCTTGATCAAGTCTTGGCCGCTCATGCACCACCAAACGTGCGGTTTGCCGTGGCGCAGTTCAAGGAAGAACTGCTGATGTGGCCCATGGCTTGGTACCATGCCATTGGAAACGTGGTCAAGGAAAAGGAGTTTGATTGCGGCGGCCATTTTGCGGCTTGGGAGGTGCCGGATCTGCTTGCTGGGGACCTGAAAGAGTTCTTTGGGAGGGATGGGGCAGCGTACGAAGCTGTTCAGGGGAAGGGTGGTTATTGATATTCTGTGCTATGTCAGGATAGTGTTTGTTATCAGACATCTCTACTTGGATAGTCTGCATCTTGCAAGTGAATCTCGTGACGTGATGGTGGTGCTTTATTATCATGATAGGAGTAAGAGAAAACATATAGTTGCGGGTCTGGTCGACTCTCGATAGGCATGCTGTCTACCCTCAGGTCACTGCTGTAGCATTTCGCCCATGGATGACCGTCGATGAAACAACGTCATTATCCAATGGAGACCACAGACGCCGGCGTTTCCCCTCGGGCCAATAAATTGCCCAAAATAATCAGTGTGAGCCCCTCGTGTCCATACCCTTCTTTAATCTTGACGTCCCTTCAGTAGCCGCTGGGTCACCTTGTCCTTCTCTATAATGTAGACCTGGGCACCCCAACCGGAGAGGGCGTCGCGGTCGACCGCACTCAATAGCGCTTGGGAGATGGTCTCGAAAAGATCCTCGGGGCCCTACACACCACAGATTAGCTTGTAAGACGTGTAATTGAGCGGTTCAGACATACAAGATCAGGCTCCCACAGACCCTCACAGGTACCGAAGAGCTGGTCGCTTGCCGTTCCGCTGACAATGAAGTCCTTTGCAAAGTCGATACAACCGATGCTGTCAAACCCGCAAATGAAGGGCTTGCCAGTTGTTTGGTTGATACCGGCCAGAACGGGGCTGACAAAGAACGGACCGAAGCGCTTCTCGTACAACGATGAGCTGACCAGATTGGCCAGGGTCTGGGGGGAGATATGGCGCTCCTCGCGCAGGCGGTACATGTTCACCTTGTAGCGGAAGAGATCCGAGACGGTGTTGACGTCCGTTGCAAGACCAGTCAGGCCGAGGTAGGTGGAGGGAGCGTAGTTGAAGATCTTGGGGAAGTTGTTGGAGATGGTCAGGGCTTGCATGCCCAAGCGGAGATCGCAGGCAATGGCGACGCAGTCCTTGCCGACCATAGCGACACAGGCACCGCCATCTAGGTAAAGGTCAATGTATTGAGCGATTGGAAGTCAAGAGTCAAGGTAGGTCATACTAATGTCGAAGGGGGAGCCCTGATGATGGGAGGAAGTGGTTAGCTTTGAGGTCCGGCGACAATGAACGACGGGGTCAAGGGACACAGCTCCCTACCATTATTGCGATCTTCCTTATCAATCCAGTTGTCAAGAAGTATTTTGAAGCTGAAGCAGAAAGAGACCGGTTCAAAGAAGAGGATCGGGGAGGGCGGACTGGGGTGGATGATGGGACGGTGGTGAGGAGAGATGATGGGGAGCTTTGGAGGACGCGAAAGAGAGAGTGTTGGAGCTCGGATGACGCCGCACCGCTGCCTGTTTGGTTCGGCCTTGACCTTCGACTACTTTCTTCCGCGCTCTCACCCCACACTTTGCATTTCTTACCCCGTTCTATCTTTGAAATCAACAAAAAACGTCTCTGAAACTGCAAAGACTGCGATTTTTCCGCTTAATCCCGCCTTTTGATCACGCCGAGAGCTTCATACATACACAACAATCATGAGTGCCCACGTCGTGGTGATCGACGTGACAGCGAGACGGGCAACAGTCAAGACAACGCCGGGCAAACACTTGGCTGATATCCTAGAAGAAGCATGCTCAAAGCTCGGTTATAGCGCTAGCCAATACGGCCTTAAGTATGGGACCGCGAGCATATGCAGCTTGACAAATAACAAAGCTGACACTATACTGCCCCAGGCACAACCGCAAGCAACTAGACCTTTCTCTTTCCTTCCGTCTCTCCGGTCTGAGCTCCGGAGCGAAACTCGAGCTTGTACAACTATCCCGATCCCCTTCGGTCGTTACGGTCGCGCTACAACTGCCTGAGTCAGAGGCCCGCGGGGCTCCCAACGGGCGTATACTGGACAAGTTCCCCAGCACGACAACTTTGTGGCTAGTATTGCGGAAGTTTGAGGTTGGAGTAGCAGGAGGTGGACCAGCGAGGAACCTCACTGCGCGCGGTGTACCTGCTACCACTGGTGACTCTGGAGCAGGGAGACTGTTTTATGAGAGCCCAGTTCTTCAGGTCTTGGGGCGCGAGCTGTCAAGCTTTACGGACCTCCAGAAATCCCTCGCTCAACTGGGATTCAATAGTGGCAATGTACTTATGCGACTTAGCTTTCGGCGGACAGAGGAACCGCTGGAAGAAGCAATGACGAAGATTGCTGAATACTTCGAGGCATCCGAGGACAAGACGCCAACCGCAAAGCCAAATCAGGAAATCGCTCCTACCGCAGAGGAGCCACTTGGTGAGCCCCAAGAGCAGACAGGAATTAGCACACAGCCAGATACCGTCGGTGGACTTGATGTCACAGGCGCTACTGGGCAGGACCTTGCAGGCTCCATCTCTGATCAGCCTACGTCAACATTAACTGCCGGTCGACCCGTCACAGTCTTCTCTCCTCCCACCAGCAATACACCATCCTCCGCCCAAATATCTCATAATGAAGAAGACTACATTCCCTCTGTTGAGCATGCGAAAGCTCACCAGCGGCTTCTTAATGAAGCCTCCCGCAACAAACGCCTCCTCACAGATGCCGAGATCGCCGCCAAAGCAGCCGCCGAGGAAGCCCGGCGCTCAGAAGTCCGTGAAGTCGATGTCAAAGTCCGCTTCCCAGACCAGAGCCAGGTGGTAGCCAAATTTGGCCCTTTGGACTCTGGCTTGACGCTTTACAGATTCGTTCGCAGCTGTCTTGCGCTTCCATTCGCGGAGGAGAAATTCACTTTGAACGTATTCTCCAGCCCAACCTCTTTTCGATCGGCGCATGCCAATACGATCCCGGACTCTGAGAAGCCGCTGTTGATTAAGGACCTGGGTCTAGCTGGACGGGTATTGGTCAACTTCTCGTGGACTGATGCCTCCACAGCTAGCCAGCGCCGAGTGAACCTTTTACGTCCAGAACTCCGCAGCCAGGCTCAAGAGCTCAAGGTCGAGCAGCCACCCGAGCCTGTAGACGAGCCCTCTGCTTCTACATCCACGAAGGCAGAGCCAAGTGGTGCCCACGATGGTGGCAAGCCTGGTGGAGCCCGAAAGAGCGGTGCCATCCCCAAATGGCTCAAACTGCCGGGCAAGAAATGATTAAGACAGAGAGTGCATCTTCGCATCATGAATTATGAGGGCGAATGGCCATGGCTTTGGAATGTAAGCGGTTCTTATTTAAGTCTATGTCAGATATAGCGATAGAGTTTATTTGAATATGACTTTCATGGCCACTTGAGAGTCTTTGCCGAGGCAATGGCCATTGCGATAGCCTGCCCAGATGCTCCACGTGTAGACTATAAGTAGACATCACATATCAGGACTCATGAACTACTTCCCTCGGTTAAAATTCGTCATTGTTGAGACCTAAGTCAAAAGTTCAAGCTGGCAGTTGAAGCATATAGCAACGTAGCGTAGGAGTACCATGACGCAACCAACATATCCTCTTTACTCGAGACCGAATCACAGCCTCCTCTACCCAGCAATAACAGACCCCAAATTCTACGATCAAGCACAGCATCTGAAGGTATTGAACAAGATTTGTTTTCATTATGGTTTCGCTTCCGAAAGAACAGGGAAGGGATTCCACTTTTGCCATCCCCATGCGTCCACCGATAAGCCACAGAAAACCCCAGATTCCGATTCGAAGCCATATGCTGAATGGCGGCCGTAGGTCATGATCACATCAGACCTGCCAGACTTCGACCATATTTTTTCTTCGTGTTCCCTTGCGCGCGCCAGGTATTCGAGTCGTTAAACGATAGAGAAAAAAAGTAACGGAATGGTGCATTTAGTGAGCCTGGGTACGGCGGGCCTCAGCGATGACCTTCTGCATGTCCTCAACCTTGCGCTTGCCGCGGGTGAAGGTGCCGAGCTGGAGAAA
>JAXQJV010000029.1:0-59310 GCA_037042255.1 Penicillium sp. PG106-07D | reverse complement strand
AATCCAGACCGAGGTGCCGGAGGGAACGATCATTGATGTCAAGCGCGATGGCAAAGAGATTGGCGAGATTGTATTCCTCGGAAACATCTGTGCCAAAGGATACTATAAAGACCCAGAAGCGACTCGGAAGCTCTTTGCAGGTGGCGTGTTGCACTCTGGAGATCTGGCAGTCTGGCACCCTGATGGCGCAGTTCAGATTCTCGATCGCTCGAAGGATATCATTATTAGCGGTAAGTGATCTCCAAAGGACTCACTGTTTTCCAATTCACTTGGTGCATCACTTGCTGACTGCATTATTAGGTGGTGAGAACATCTCTTCCGTCGCATTGGAGTCGATGCTCGCCACGCATCCTGATATCCTGGAGGCCGGTGTGGTGTCCGTCCCCGACAGCCACTGGGGAGAGCGACCGAAGGCATTCATCACTGTCAAGGAGGGCAAGAGTCTGGAGGGAGCCGACGTGATCAACTGGGCTCGCAATGCCAGCGGGATCAGCAAGTTCATGATCCCACGTGAGGTCGAGGTGGTTGCGGAGCTCCCGAAGACCAGCACAGGCAAGATCCGAAAGAACGTGCTGCGGGAGTGGGTGAAGGGATCTGAGCGAAATGTGGGAAACTGATCTGTAAGAAATCTATAGTTATAGAGCCATCGACTATTTTGCTTTGCTGTCTTAAGAATTGGGGATGTTGTGGAGACCATTTGATCGGTAAGCCTTCTTCCCAGTTCTCGGCGGGATCGATCGTCATCAGCTGGGACGGCACGGGACCGCATCAAGCGCCTTGTTAGGGTTCGAAGGTATGTACGTAGTATACTGCAGTAGTATAATGCCAGTTGAACGGTAGCAATAGTAGACAAAGGAAATCTTTCTTTCGCCTTCTCGTCCTGCTGCATTTATGATCACTCTCCGCCCCCCTCCTCCTTATCACCTCGATAAGCAAGTGCTTGGCACCGACTCGCCGCGCTTTGTGAGACCAGCCCCATTTGCCTCATCACCCCCTCCATTGCCGGCTGCGTCCCTTTTACACCCACTCGCCCTGCATTCAAACCTGTCCCCCTGGGATTCACAAGGGGCTTGCAGGCCATGTGCTGACCAGTTCGCACTTTCTGTTCGGACTTGCGACTCTTCCTCCTCACTCCTAGACTCCCACCCGTCATCATACCCGGGGCGACTAAGCGCTCTGGTTCTCAGCTCTCAGACTACACTCGCGTCACCTCTTGCCCCATCACATCACTTCATCAACAATCCTCAGATATTATCACGACTCTCATAACAGGCTACTCGCGTACTCGACCGGTAACAAAGGACTGGCTGCTGATTTTCGGCCCGCATCCTACCCGATCGAGTCTGAGAAGATCCCAAACTACTGTCGTTCAGCCTTCGCACCACACAAACACACACCCGCCCATACAACCAGCACCACCTTTTCCCCTCACGAAGTAATGAGATTTCACCCTTACGACGATCCAAAAAGAAAATCGAATTGGACCTCGAATCCTGACCCTTCCTCCTCCCTGCTGGCCAAGATGCCCTCCCGCCCTCGTCCCCCTGCTCGAGACTCGAGCGAAGCACCATCCGAAACCTCGTCCTCGACGTCACCGGAACGTGCCGTAGACGATGACACGGATTTCTTCATGGCCCAGGCCAACGACTCGCAGTCCTCCATTGGCGTGGCTACTTTCCGTGACCTTCACGTGCATGCGACTCGATCTGCCCCGGTACCACCGATCGGCCGCCTTCCTCCCGAGATCTTGATCGCGATCTTCTCCAAGCTCGCGTCGCCGGCCGACATTCTGAACTGCATGTTGGTGTCTCGCAGCTGGGCTGCGAACAGCGTAGGAATCTTGTGGCATCGTCCATCATGCAACAACTGGGACAACTTGAAGAGCGTTGCGTCATCTGTGGGGAAGCCCGATAGCCTCTTCACCTATGCGGATCTCATTAAGCGGCTCAACCTGTCAGCCCTGACCGAGGATGTCAGTGATGGCACGGTAGTCCCTTTTGCACAGTGCAAGCGGGTGGAGCGGTTGACATTGACAAACTGCTCAAAACTTACGGATAAAGGTGTGTCAGACCTGGTGGAGGGCAACCGACATCTACAAGCACTGGATGTTTCCGATCTCCGATCCTTGACCGATCATACGCTTTACGCGGTAGCGAGGAACTGCCCGCGTTTGCAAGGCTTGAACATCACAGGATGTTCCAAGGTCACGGATGACTCGTTGCTGGTCGTGTCGCAGAATTGTCGTCAAATCAAGCGCTTAAAATTGAACGGTGTGTCCAACGTCACCGACCGGTCGATTCTTTCCTTCGCAGAAAACTGTCCGGCTATCCTGGAAATTGATTTGCATGACTGCAAGCTGGTGACCAGCCAGTCTGTGACAGCGTTACTTACCACACTGCGTCACCTTCGGGAGCTGCGACTCGCGCACTGCACAGAGATCAATGACTCGGCTTTCCTCAAACTGCCTGAGCGAATGACTTTTGACAGCTTGCGTATCCTTGATTTAACGGCATGCGAGAATGTCAAGGATGACGCTGTGGAGCGGATTGTGAACGCTGCCCCTCGCCTGCGAAACCTCGTGCTGGCCAAGTGTCGTTTCATCACAGATCGCTCGGTCGCCGCTATTTGCAAGCTGGGCAAAAACCTCCACTATGTTCATCTGGGTCATTGCTCAAATATCACCGACGGCGCGGTCATCCAGCTGATCAAGTCTTGCAACCGCATTCGCTATATCGACTTGGCTTGCTGCAACCGTTTGACCGATCTCAGTGTGCAACAATTGGCCACTTTGCCAAAACTTCGCCGTATCGGTTTGGTCAAATGTCAGGCTATCACCAACCAGAGTATTCTGGCTCTGGCTCATCCTCCCAGAGCCAACCACCCTATGGTTAGCAATCTGGAGCGAGTCCATCTTAGTTACTGCGTCAGCCTGGACATGAATGTGAGTCTCCCTCCCGTTTTAGTCAAGTTCCGCTTCCTTTTTTCTCGTACTGACGTACTTCCCAGGGAATCCGTCCTCTGATCAACAACTGCCCACGCCTTACACACTTGAGCTTGACAGGTGTGCATGCATTCCTACGGGATAACCTTACGGCATTCTGCCGCGAAGCACCACCAGAGTTCACTCAACAACAACGAGATGTCTTCTGTGTCTTCAGCGGTGAGGGCGTGACTCGGCTCCGCGAGTATTTGAACCGAGACATGGCTCCTCATCCAGAAGAAATCGAGGCCACCATGTACGACGATGATGAAGAACTGGACGAAGACGAGGGGCAGATGACCGGTTTGATGCATGCAACCGGCATCAACGACGAAGAATATATTGACGTCCCCCCTCAATGATAAGATACCCACTTCCGCTCTCTTCTTTCTCGGCGCAACATTTTCTCACTGCTTGATTTCCTTCCCTTTTCCTCTTCATGTTCTTGTCTCTGTTGATCTACATAGGAGGCCTTGACTTGGTTTGCATCGCCTTGCCCTTTCATCGTACTGTTTGTTTGGCCTTTCTTTTTTTGGGTCAGGCCTGGAGTCAGGATCACGAGCAAGCTGTCGTATTTCTATCCATATGAGCGAAATTACCCTTACCCCCTGTGTCTTGTTATTGTTGGGGGAATGCATTATGTGGTAGCGATCGCGGGCCCATTGGCCTTCTTCTATGTCTTATCTACTGTGGTATTTTGAATTACATTACCATTATGCACATTAAAGACTCTACAAAAGTATAATATCCAAACGTTTACAGGTTCCGTCAAAATCGAGCTCGCAATGCACGGGTCTTGAAGTTGTGCAGCCTCATTGCAACCTCAGCTTTAGCGTAAAGAACCGTCGCTCCGAGAGCTGCCCCCGCATTCCGCTTCCTTTCTCCAACCTCACCTTTAAGACTCGCCCTCGACTTGCGCTATCCGCTCGAATCCTCCGGTGATGGCTCCTCCTAGGGCCAGGAATCCTCTGGCTTTTACGCCGTGGCCAGTCACCATAATCACCACCGTGGTGTATCTCGCCCTGATAATCCCTATCCTCGTCATCCACCTGAACGTCCCAGCCGCACCGCGAACCAGCCCCGAAGGATTGAACCTCACCGAGGCATGGCAGGACCTTCAGTCGCTCACCAGGGGCTATCACCCGTACAACTCGCATGAAAACGACCATGTTCGCGCGTGGCTCCTCGAGCGCATCGACGCGATTCAGCGATCCGCCCCGCCCGCCGAAGCTTACCAACCAAATGAGGAAAAGCCTGAGGTCTTCGTCTTCGATGATATGACCTCCAACTTGACATTCTCAGACCAACGGAGTGGCGTGTACTTTGAAGGTACAAATATCCTGGTCTATATCCGCGGTTGGGAAGATAAGAAGGAGACTTGGTGGGAGACGCCTGGGAAGTCGCCCTCTGGTAAGGGCGGAGTGCTGGTCAACGCGCACTACGACAGCGTGTCAACTGGATATGGAGCGACGGACGATGGTGTCGGTGTCGTGACATGCCTGCAGCTGATCGAATACTTCCTCTCTCCAGGCCACGCGCCACGCCGCGGCCTGGTGGTGCTGTTCAACAACGGCGAGGAGGACTACCTGAACGGGGCCCGTGCGTACAGCCAGCATCCCATGGCCAAATTCGCCCATACCTTCCTTAACCTGGAAGGCGCTGGTGCTGGCGGCCGGGCGACTCTTTTCCGCAGCACAGATACAGAGGTCACTCAGGCGTATGCGAAATCCAGGTACCCCTTTGGATCTATCGTCAGTGCGAATGGCTTCGAACTTGTCGGTAGCCAGACTGACTATATCGTTTTTGATGGCGAGATGGGGCTGCGCGGGCTAGATGTTGCCTTTTACGAGCCGCGTGCCCGATATCATACCGACCAGGATGATGCGCGACACACCAGCAGGGACTCTCTATGGCATATGCTCTCTGCAGCAGTTGCGACCACAGAGGACCTCGTTTCTGACAACACGGATCGATTTGATGGCCGTGTTCGAGACGATGGCAACGTGCCAAATGGTCAAGGCACAAAGGCTGTCTGGTTTGATCTTTTTGGCAGCGCATTCGCCGTCTTCCAGCTCCATACTCTTTTCGCCCTGTCTGTCACCTTGTTGATTGTGGCACCGCTGACCCTGCTCATCACCAGCATTGCCCTTTCGCATGCAGATAAGATGTATTTGTTCCGGTCCTCGGTGCATCTGGAGCTAAGCGATGAGAAGGTCTCGCTTCAGGGTCTTCGGGGGTTCTTCCGGTTCCCATTCTTGGTTGGTATACCTACCGCTGTCGTTGTCGGATTCGCCTTCATGTTGGTAAAGGTCAATCCATTCATTTTGCACAGCAGCGCCTACGCCGTGTGGAGCATGATGATCTCTGCCTGGATCTTCCTGGCTTGGTTCGTGTCGTGTGTGGCTGATTTCGCAAGGCCGTCTGCTTTCCACCGAGTGTACACTTACACGTGGATGTTTGTCATTTCCTGGGCCCTGCTCGTCCTCGCGACCGTCCTCGAGAATGAGCATGGGATGGGTGGTGGCTATTTCACTCTCTTCTACTTTGCGGGTGTCTTTTTGGCAACGTGGATTTCCTACCTTGAACTCTTTTCCCTCCCCAGAATGTCAGAGTACGTCGGCCAATCGGTCCAAGGATCACGCCAGACCAGCAGCTATGGTAGCAGACTCAACACCGGCGATGAGAATGAAGATGAGGAAGGAGCCGAGGAAGAGCCCACCGAGTCGACATCTCTGTTGCGCGGCCAGCGTACAACGTTCGCAAATTACGTCAACGTTCCTGGAGACCACTCAACCAGCCAGGAGATGCACGAGCATGAAGTACAAGATCCAAATGTGTACGGGTATGAACAAGCATGGAGTGCATCGATGCCCAGCTGGACCTGGGTCCTCCAGCTACTTCTCACCATCCCTGTCAACATCGTCATGCTGGCCCCTTTGGCTCTGATCACAACTAGTGCTCTTTACCAGATTGGCCAAGATGGCGATCCTACGCTGGTCGTGTACCTGCTCATGACGCTTTTCATTACTTTGCTTCTCATGCCAATTCTGCCATATATCCACCGTTTCACCTATCACATCCCGATCTTCCTGTTTTTGATTCTCATCGGCACTCTCATTTACAACCTGGTCGCCTTCCCCTTCTCTGACTCCAACCGCGTGAAGCTCTACTTCTCGCAGGTGGTCGATCTGGATAGGGGCAACTCGACGGCCTATCTTGCCGGTGTGAGCCCATTCGTCGAAGACATTGTCCGCAGTCTTCCTAATGCGAACGGCCACACAGAATGCCTGACCCATGTTAGAGGCGGGAAGCTCTTACAATGTGGCTGGCCCGGTGCCGATCCTCAAGTTGTTCCGAGCAATAACGTCTCTGCTGGTCCTCCGGCGGATTGGGTCTCTTATAGCATTTCCCAGTCCGAGAGCAACGCCCGCTCCGTCCGCTTTGAAGTGTCTGGCCAGAATACCCGCGCTTGCCGGATCACAATGGACCAGCATCCCATCAAACATTTCAGCGTCCTCGGATCGTCTGCTCCTGACAAGCGGTTTATCAAGCCGTCTTCGGATGGTATGACGGAGATTCGCCTTTGGAGCCGTACGTGGGATGGCTCGTGGACGGTGGATGTTGAATTCAACGAGCATGACGCCCAGGCAGGACACAACGGCTCTCTCAAGGGTCGTGTTTCGTGTCTGTGGAGTGACGATAATAGCCCCGATCTCATTCCCGCGCTGAGCGAAGCCAGACAGTATACCCCCGCTTGGGTTGCGCTGACGAAGCTGACTGACGGCTTGGTCGAAGGGTACCGGGAGTTTGAGCTTGTGAAGGGAGAATCTGGATCTTGGGAGCCAAAAAGTGACGAATGAGATGCTTTCCGGCTTTCTGGACCACTTTCGGATTCCATTTAGTTTCTGCGGCGTTATTGTCTGCTCTGCTGTTGTCTATTGTCCTTGTTACTCTCAAGTCCGGGGGCTGTCTGATGTATTCTGTGTATGTAGTATCATACCCATAGTACCATAATGATTCGAATTGATTTTGGCAATTGAGTATTGATCCAGCAACGCATCTGATTCAGACACACTGATCATATGCCAACTGATACCTTCACATCACACTACAGGAAAAAGTTGCGGCTACTGCAGACGAAATCACGCCTCCAGCCGCATTCTTAGCCACGAATTTCAGAAACTCCTTTGTCCGAGATGTCGTCGGGAGTCCTTGATCGTTCGATACAGTGCGATTATGCCTGATAACGTCGCTAGTGACCACCGTCAAACGGGGATACTGAGCCAGAACGTCCAGAACATGTTTCTCAACCAACGCACTGGCTCGGATATGTACTGTCCCATCAGCCAATGCGGCAAAGAACTCGTTGGCTCGGTAGGGACTCAGCGCAGCGAACTCAATCAGCATCGTCAGTTCCTCCTTCTTTCCTCGGACTTAATCTCCATGGGACAGACATACCACCAGATCCCCCTGCCGAACACGTTTGAGAATCTTCAGTAGAGCCGGATATTCTTCCCCGAGAGACCATTTCGCCGAGCCATCGGCGAAAATAGCCACGTACGTGTCATATATACCCAGGGAACACATTTTGAACCGCCCCGTCTCATCGATCATGTCCCTGTCCAGTTGACGGGAGACCCATTGACACCGACCTGTCTTCTCGCTCGTGACGAAGTATTCTCCGACTACGGGGCCGAAGTGGACTCGGCAGTACACGGCGCCCTCTGTGGTGAGGAATCTTTGGAGAGGGAGGTAGATTGGGTCGAGATGGGATTTGCATACTGCGGATGGGACTTGGGATTAGCGAGCTGGGTTCCCCTGTATCTGGGGCGCTGACTGGGCGTACCTTGGGTTCGATCATCTGGTGCCCAGACCATGAAGATATTGTCGTGTGCGTCGCAGGCTAGATTCTTTATTGCTTTGATGGGGCGCTTTGCGGTCCATTCGTGGAAGCAAGTTGGCATGCGCTGGCTGGGGATTCGTCATAGGCATTTAGCACCGTCATGATGCAAATTGAATCTACCTACTCACCTACAGCACCCCCGCGTGTGATCTAGCGTGTATGTACCAGGCTTCCCGAAGGAAAAGTATAGGTCGTAGACTGACATGGCGAGAGAAAACAGCAATGCCTTTAGATGTCTGAATGCCGAGGAAAAGTAGATCTCATCTGATTGCAGGTATGGCATGTCTGAGGAAGGGGCCGCTGCTCTTCTTATGCCCGACTTGTGTCGGTCAGAAGGCAGGCCCGTGGAGATGTCATGCATCAAGACCTGCATCTCGGAGTCGAGGTATCGAAGACAGGTATCTAGATGATATTCACGGGCTCGAGATTTGAGATAGCTGGAGTATATCATCTCTACAGCCGTAAGCTGAGCGCTGGAGCTTTCGTGTCATTTGGACAACCTAAGTTGATAAACGACCACGTTCCTTCCGTTTAGGTAGTACCAGACATGAGATTAAAGTGGGAATAGCGAGCGACCTTTTTAAGGCTACCCATTTTCTACTGGACATCTCGTGTCACGGCATACTTCACCGGAATCACCCTAACCATCCACGTCTGAAGGAGGATAAGGCAGTGTAACCATGACCGTTGCGGATGTGAATCAGGCAGTCTGCATGTGTTTGTAGCGGGCAGTCACTAGCCAGGGTTATCTCAGCGTGAAAAAGCTGCAAGTCTAGTGAGGAGATACGTTCATGAACTGTTCGGATAGCATCGGCCATGGACGCTTACGTTGACCGCAAAATGTGTAGGAGCTATGTTGCCCATCCACAGATCCACGTTGTCAGATCGAAGCTTTTGAATGGCCTGCAGTTCATGCGTCCAGCAGGTTTCACAATGATGATGTCGTAGTTGACCGGTGCTATGGGATTTGCTGTCGCCTCGTCATTTACTTTGTTGAACCATATCAAACATTGAATACTGGAAGAGGAAGTCTGGATGTAAGATATTTACTAGACAGTATTTGATCCAAAATGTCGGTTAAGGTCAAAGGTTAAAGATACAAGATATAAGGTGCCGTATTGTCCAAGCTTATACCTAAACATCACAACCGGCGGCCTATTGATAGGCCGCATTCCTAGTCACAGCCAGGAAAGCCAGCGACCACAGCTGCCGAATATCGGATTCTAAAGCCCATCAGTAACTTGTCAATAACCCCACCAAGAAAGCAAGAAGGCGATTGATCGAACTTACCAGTCTGCGTACCCCCACCAGGTGGTGGCAACACTCCCAAAGGCGTAACCTGGAAGTTCCCATCCCGATAAACCCACGACCACACCTCCCCAGACAACTGACTCTTATTCTCCTCAATCACATCCCAAAGCTCATTATACGCCGCCTTGACATTCCCATAAACAGAGTCATCACCACAGAAAGCCGGTATCGGCGCGGCAGTCTGCTTCCGCTCATGCCGACGGCTACCCGAGACGGAAGAGTTGGCGTTGGCGGTGACCTCGCAGCGGCCGAGCTGGAGCTCAAGACCCTTGGCCATCATGGCGAGTGGCCAGGACCAAATGACGGTGCCGTGGTACGCGCCTGTTGTCCAGTTCTGCGCGTACACGGGTGCACCGCCGAATGCTGGGTTCGCGACGAGCATGCCGGCAGAGGTCATCAGGCCTGCTGGGAAGGTGCGGCGGATGTTGGTGGCGGAGTTGTTGAGGTAGGAGGTGAGCTGGGTGTCGTCTGTGGTGTTGAGGAGGAAGTGGCGGAAGCAATCGTCCGTGTTCATGACTTCTACCTTGGAAAGGTTGTTGTTGCCGTCCAGGGCGAGGGCGTGGAAGATAACGTCCGAGGTGATGGTGGTGGCTTGGTCGGGGCCTGCGAACGAGGAGGCATTTTTGTAGGAGGCGACTAGGTCTTGGGCTTTGGATTGCGGGATTGTGACTTTGAAGTAGTCGAGAGATTTGTCTTCCCAGATCTGCGCGTATTTGGTGGCGAGCTGGGACCAGTTTTCGTGCTTTGGATAGAGGCCGTTGTGGGCGAGGACGGCGATGGAGCGCAGTGCTGCTGGGACTAGGGCTGTGTTGACATCGTACGGGATGCGGCCTCCACCGATGCCTATAGAGTAAGTTAGATGCTTTGTTCTTGGTGCAGGCGTGCGGTTCAGACCTACCGTATGTGCTGTCTCTCCACTCTCCGACTATCTGATCATCCTTCAGACGAACCAAATTCTCCTTGGTCTGGTTCTCTGCGAAGGGACGAGCCAGACGCATGATGCGCTCGGCATTGATGAGTGAAAGTTGACCCCATGTCAGATTCTGGTTCTGGGCGTCTATCGAACCGGCCGAAGTATTGAAGAAAGATGAAGCTCGTTTCTGCCCAACAGGGTTATCGATGAAGTACTTTTGCATCAGGACTGGTAGATAGTAATCTGAATCGATCTGTACTCAGTCAGTATGAGTCTTTGACCGGGAAGTATATTGCCGTGCAACTATGAACTCACCATCTTGTAGTCGCAGACCATAGCATTGCTCGTGATATTATTCTGCTGATTGGTCCACGTCGCATAGTCACTGCAAATATCAGCATTCGCATCCCCAAAGCCAGAAATCCAACCCTGATGGAACTCACCCAATGGTCTCCTCATGACAAACACTACCATCAGTACGATTCACCCGCTCCAACACCGATCCGATAACTGCCTCCATCGCACTCCCCTCACCAGAGCTAAGCACCGGCTCCAAAAGTAGCGCGGAAATCATCGAATCTCGCCCAAAGTACGTCAAGAAGCGCCACGCACCAGCCAGCAGCTTCTCCGAGTACGACAAGAACGACAGCGCAGCCGTCTGACCCGGATCAGTCTTGGTGAGATTGCGCGATGCACTGTTCAGCACGGAAGCAGGCTTGAGAGCCGTGAGCTGCGGGTAGTTCATCGACGCGGAGAAGAGGTAGTCACCAGCCGGGAAGGCCAGGGTGCGGTTCGAGACAGTCACTTTCTTCGTGCCATTCAGGTACGGGGCAAATGTCAGCGTGGTGGTGGTAACATTGTCCAGCCATGTCCGCTGCAGCGAGGCGCTGCCGTCGCTATGCGCGGCGAACTGGATTGCATCCTGGATCTCGGGGCGGAGGATACTGGGTCCCTCGACAAAGTCGCGGATGGTGCGGATACTGCCCAGGATAGGCAGAGTCAGTGCTGCGGAGGAGTTGAAGCGCAACACGCCCTGGATACCGACAGCGGGGGGCGCAGAGCTATTCGATCCTGCCATGTATACAGGACTCAATGGCTGGCCCGCGGTGGAGTTGACCATCTGAACGGACAAGGTGCCATTGATGCCATTCTGAGGCGTGAAGTATGCACATATGCCGCTATCGCCTGCTGGCCACGCCACGATCAGACGGGGTCCGATGAGAGTAAGATCGCTCTGTGGAAGCGGGCTCGTGACAACCGCCTGCGCGGCGACATTGCAGTCCGAATAGAAGTAGTTGTCGTAGGGTGGGTCGCTAAGCGATAGAGTCGAGGCAGTGGTATTACATTTTGGCGCGCTAGAGCGCGCGTGGAGGCGCTGTGGAAGGGAACTAGTGAGCGGGATGAGGCTATTGAAAGTATGTTGCGCCACTTACTGCGTCACCACTTGATGCTGCGGCAGCGGCAAGGCTGCTCAACAGTGACAGCTTCAAGAGATGATTCATGATGCCGATGGCTTTCGAGACGAATCACTGCTCCTAGGCGAGATCGTAGAGTGCAGACTCATGGTATTTAAGCAATGCGACATGATTGCAGTGATTGCATATCGACCTTCCCGAAAAAGTGTGGATAGGCAGAAAGTGGGCCTGGTTACCCCCCCCCGACGTTCCCCGTGGGGGTTGTCAAAGGGTAAAAGGTGGAGCTGCCAACGATGCATGGTGGACAGAGTTTCCTGCTGTCCGACAATTCTCCGCCTCTTACGTATGATTCAGATAGACACCCAACCAAGTACATGAATCTGAGGATGATGACTAAAAACATTATAAGTGTAGATTCTGATGGTAGATCAGCGTGACTAGACATGGCCAGAAAAGAAAGCCTCATCCTGCACAAGAGGCGTCAGTTTATCTACAAATAAACCCAAGGGGTCTGCAGGCAGGTACATCCACATTCTCGGGGTTTCTGAGGCGTGCGGGTGGCGCAATGTCGATCTTTTGCCGCCCATGGTCATGACATAGCTGAATAGCCACATCTGCGGAGATTTGATCCGTGGGAAAAAAAATCGGACGATCGGAGGCCCGGTGAGGGAGGAAGGCCAGCCGGCCAGGTTATGAATCGGATGCAACATTGCGATCCTTCCAAATGGCGTATTGCATGGCGTCATGTTGCCCCTCAGAAGCGCTTAAACGGCATCTGAGACCGTGGCGAGATGTTCACGGGCAGGTTGGGAGATGAAGTCTCCAAAGACGGTATCTCATGAGCCGTGATTCATCAAACAAAACATAAACAAGGCCACCGCCATCATGGACGAAAAGTATAACGTTCAGAGCCAATCGCCCCCTTCACCCGGGCTTTCCAGGTTTCTCGTAAAGTTTGGCGGATTTCCGTTGGTAATGACCGTTCGAGAAGTCGATAGAATCCGGGTCCCCTTTCATGCGCATCTCACTGCTCCACGAATTGGACGTGTCCAAGCTGCCCTTGTGTACACCAGCGACGGGCGCGTGTTCAAACATCGCGATGGAAATGTCGTTATCCTCCCAGGTACGGACTGGGTGGGAATGTACCGGCGCAGCACGGGTGAGGTCAGAAGTGACACGGGTCGCGTCGACGAAATCGGGGAGATCGCGGGGGCCGGTGAAGTCTTCAGGCTTCCAGACGTGGTTGTGGACCAGGTGAATCAGTTTACCAAGGACGGCGAATTCGAGCTTCAACTTGATGCTGTATACGGTACCCTTGAGCATGGTCTCCATGATATAATAATTACGGTACTCGGCGACGAGTAAGCCCAAGTCCAAGATGATAATGACCATGTTGATGGCCAGCAGCTGATACTGGATCTTGCGCTTGTCTTGGTCCATGTCGAGGCGAATCATGCGCACAGTTTCCCGGATATAAAGACCCGAGATGATGAATTCCTGGAGGCAGAATCCTGTCATTTGGATCTTTTCAATTATATTATAGGCCGTTTTGAAGTCGTTCAGGGATGACCCCGGCGATGTGAGGTTCGTGCCGTATGTTATGACGGTGGTTGGGATGTGTAGGAGGATCGCATTGACGACGATCATGAGGAGCACGCGATTTAGGACTCGCTGGTTTGCGAGAACCAGGTGAAGGCGAGAATACAGGACGAAGGATTGACCGGTCACCATCGCCCACCAGCCGATGGTGAGGAAGGTGACTGGCAACCAAGTTGCGGTGGTGAGATTGAAGAATTTCAGCAGGAAGCCGAGCGAATACGGAATCAGCCCGACGGCCGACGAGACGAGCAAGCTCCAGAAGTACAGACCGCGATACTGCGCAAAGGTGACGAAGATGAGAACGACCAGTTCAAAGGCATTATACCAGGTGATGCCGGCAAGAGTCGCGATGGTGATTTTCATACCCAGCGACTGGCCGGTATAGCCGCCGGTGATGCCATCGCCAGCTGCGGTGATATTGGCCATGGTGAATAGCGTATCACGATAGGATTATCATTGTCGGCTCGAGACAGATGGAGAGAAAGGGGTGAAGTGAGAGATGAGAGAGGAGAGAAGAAGATCAGGACAGAGAATGAGGCTGGATAGGGACTGGGGATCCAAAATGGGGCCGGACGGATCAGGTGAGTAGGTTGTTTATGGACCGTTGTGGGTTCGCTGGTCAGTCCACTTTGGGGGAAGAGGTCGGGGAGTTGCGGGGAATGGGCGATCATCAACCGGATGCTATCCTCAGGAGAGAGTGAGAGAGGGGAGAAATAATGGATCTAGTCTCACGACAATAGCGTTTAAGCCTATTGTAAGACTTGAAAGGTGGAATTTTAAGGAAATGACAAGCGAATGGACGAGTCAGCGCTGGGGCCAAAGGGGGGGGACTAGCACAAGGCAAATACCCCGGACGGGCAGGGCAGATCGGGCAGCGCCCGGTCACCAAGCAGAAGGGAAGTCCTAACGTAAGTGACTAGTTCAGTCACGGAGCAATATGGAGAAGCGCGGCCGAGGCTAGTCCTCTTCGAGCCGCTGGAGAGTCTGAGAGGCAAGCAGAGGCGATGGGCGGTGGAGTGGTGGGCGCAGGACCTGATCCCTGCTCTCAACGATGCGGGAGATAATCCAATTGTACGGAGTACTGGGCTGTCTCTCATCAAAGCACGAGTAGTCTTGCCATACGTTTGTTAAAGAGGACTATTGCTGCCCCTATAGTTGAGATATCAAGTATCCTGCCAACTGAGTACTTGAAAGAGTACCAACTACAAACCCACAGTGAGTGACCAGCCAAGAGTCAAGACGCTAGTCCATCTCGCTAGGTAGCCTTGAAAAACGGCTCGAACTTTGAACTGTCTCAGCCTTTGTTGATTCCGGGGCCAAGGTGGGTCAGGGCCAGGGGAGAGTGAAAAGGCAAAATGACATGATCCGGAAATTTAGAAATCACAAATGCTCCGGAGTCTGCCGAGGCTCTGTGTTTCTGGCAGGTATGATATTCCATAGATGGTAGGGCTCAGTGAAATCACAGCAATTCTCATTTGAGTCATTGGGCACACGAGCCAGCTCTTGTGATTATTCTAGAGGAGGCCCGTCAGGCTTCAGCATCTACTCGTACAGTACAGCTGTACACCGCCAAGTGCCATTTCCCCCCGTATTCTGGCGCTGGTTAGTTTTCTCGCTAAGGATGATGGTTGACAAATTGACCCCTCAATCCAGGGAAAACCAGCAAACGTGACTTGAAGTGACTTCATTGCTACACCTTGGTCAAGAGAGGGGCATGGCGCACGCCTCGTCCATGCGGTCGGGTCCGCCGATCGGGGGGTTGGCAAAGACTCCAGCATCTACCTTACCCTACTCCAAGAACATGGGAAAACAGGCCACTTGGACAATGGATATACAGTAGTTGGGTGTCGCTGCTTGTCTTTGTCCGAAGATCAGTCGGGTGGAAGTGGAGGAGATCTCCGAGCAGAGCCTCGCATCAGCTTGTTGATCAATGCACGAAACCTGCTGAGCCTGAGATCCGGATCAACCTTGATACTCGGCGCATCGTTCTCTCCGGAGACGACATTCCCATCGTGTACTAACTGGACTTCCAAAACTAGGTTCGTCGTATCCACTCGCCCAAACCATTTCTCGCTCTTTTCAGTCTTCACGGGCAATAACCAGGAGGAGTCACTTCCCCAAAGGATCTTCAGATCTCTCCATGCTCCAGGCTGGGGGCCAGCCCCACTCTCTGCACAGCATCACAGCCAGATCAGACATGGGCGGTAAAGAAGCGCGGTGAGCTGCCCACGGCTGGCGACTGTGTGGTCTTTCGGGCGTGCCATTCAAGCTTTCCAGTACTGCACATAACGTTTACTCACGTTATTTACGCTAACAGCGAGTTAATTAATCTGACGAGCTATTGCCTCGTGTCTCACCTGATGTGGTGTCCACTGTCGAGTATTTTGCCACAGCGTGCGTGCTCCGCAGAGGAGCTAAGCGCAGGTCAACCCCACTGCCAATGGGCCGTGATCTCCACACGAGCTCTAGCCTCTGGCCCTGCTTGAGATCCATTCCATCGGCTGGAGGGGATGGCTGGATGGTGAGCAGTCATCTGCTCGAAAGAAAACAGGGAAAGGCGACAAGCAAGGCAATTGATCCCTGTGCAACCCACTGAAACAGATGACTACATGCGCATCTTCTGTCTACTGCATTATCCATGTCAACATTAGCAGGAACATGGTTATCATTCGGCCCCCAATGGGTGCGATGTTGAAGAGTCGAGGAATGTGTAGATGCACTCTCGGTTGATGTCGCTAGTTACCGGAGTCCTTCGAAAGAGAGTAAAAACAAGTACCTCTATGCTTTGGAGCGTAATCTCTTGAGAGATTCTCACTTTTTCACGAGAAAACAAAATCCCAAAACGCCCTGGCGCCACGCTTGTAACAAAGAAAAGCATAACATGAACCACTCCCCAAACTCCTCCACGAGCCAGAGCCCTCGAGTCCCCAGAGTCCCCTAAGTCCCCGGCAGAATCCTGATCTCCCTGGTTGCGCAGCCAGGCAGGGACTCGCTCTCGTTGCCTCGTTGTAAATGAGCCTGAGGGGATCCCTGCAAGCCAAGAACCAACGCCTCCCAGGCCCTAAATAATTCACGTAGTTGAGGGCGAAAGAGGCCAGCCCTCGCGCACTCTGCAATGGTAATCAACCACCAATGCCAAAACAAAAGCTCATTGCGACATCAATCCGCGTCTGCAATAATCTCGCCATCGCAAGCCTCGGGCAACCAACTACCATTGTAGCAACCACCACGACCAGACAACGACAGAATCAAAGCGGAGGAAGAAAAGAAAAGCAAAAACCATCACTTCGCAGCCCTATCCATCCCATTCTCAGACCCAGTCCCTCCTCCACCCGTCATGGCCACCACCCGATCCACCTCCCCACGACACTCGGGCATCGCACTGCGCATCTCCCGCGCCAACACATCCCGGAAATCAGCAAAGGCCTCGCGCTTGCCCTTGAGATCCTGGTTCCCGCGCTGGACTAGCTCCACGAACTCACGTGTATAGATGTCCGGGTTGCGCGCCGCGTCGACGTATTCGATGATCTCGGGTGGGAGTTGGATGCTGGCGAGGGGCGGGTTGGAGGGGTCGGCGGTGTTGGGGGAGACGGTTTCGGCGGCGTTCGGAGGGAGTTCGGTGTGTGTCGATAATGTGGAGAGGGCGAGGGTGAGATTCTTGCTGTGAGGGGGAGCGAGAGTGGTTAGCTCGGAGTCTGCTGCTTGATCTTTTGATGTCGTTTTCGTGCTCTTTCTGACCCCTGGAGAATTTGCTGAATCTGGAGGTCTTAGGCTGTTCGCCCTTGGGCAATTTTTCCGTTGGGAGGGGGGATGTGTCTCTGGGGAGACGTAGACTGCTCGAAAATCTCACATACATTTTGCGCACTAGCTCCTGCTGTGTCTCTGGGCCTAGATAGCCGTGGACGGCCGACTGAATCTCGAAGAGGTGCTGAACGACGTCTCGGATGTCATCTGCGGCCGCGCTGTTAGCTTTGTGGTTCCTTCGATAGTCGCATCATTATTCACCATCGACCGTCTTCAGCATTACGGGCGCCATGATTGCTTGGGGTGCTTGATTCGTCCTGAATTGCACTGGTGACGAAAGGGTTGGAGAAATGCGATGGGGAAAGGCGGTGTGGTGGCGGCTCTGTGGACGTTTGGTGGGGAAGAAGAAAGTGAAGGACTGTGTTACATACAGTTGAGGTGAGTAAAGACAATTTTTTCGACAGCTCAAGTCGTATGAGAAACCTCCCCTTATCTAGAAACTACGTTTTGGATGTGGTCGACTTCTCCTTAAGATGTCTTTGGCCTGCTCGTGAATTGCTACTGGCGCACCTTTGACCAGGCCGCGCTGGATGATTTATCCCGCCTGAAATTTAAGGCAAAAGACGTCAGATATCAGAGAAATTTGAGATAAGCAGTCAATCATTCTTTATACGTCGCATCAGTATACGTGGAGGCAGACTTTGACTTCCTCCCAAGATTCGGTGACGGCAGAATCAGACATAAGACGTCTATTCCTGTAGACGGAGGTGTAGCTTACCGAGTCGTTCGTCGCATTCCAAGCCTCACGGGGTCGGGTCAATAACCCGCCGGACCTTCAAAGGTTCACGGCACAGCCTCGTGAGCACGCGGACTCTGTAAAAGCTTCAGTGGACCGTTGCTTCAACATCCAAACATGCTAACGGTTGTTCGTACGGCTCGGGACAAGCATTTAGGCCGGTCAGCCCGATCCACAACCCCGACGCATGACAGTTCGCCGATCAAGGCGATGGGCCAATCAGATCCCACGATGTAGTTTGAGATCCTTAATCTCGTGTAGCACGTCTGATAGCTTTCTCGATCTTCGACTGTGTATTAAATCTACCAGTTGCACAGCGACATTCTCTTGTATAAGTACAGATTGAAGTCGTAGTCTCCTGGAGTTATCAGCAATCACACATCAACACCACATCCCTCCACTTCTTCCCCGTACCATTTGAAACGACATGGTTGCTTTATCCTCAATTCAATCATCCAATGCAGCTCTTTCCAAGGACCTGCCACCAGGCTTGGTGGGAGTCTTCGTCGGCGCGACCAGCGGAATCGGCAAAGCAGCACTCTTGAAAGTTGCACAATACGCCCGACAGCCACGACTCTACTTCATTGGACGCTCGCAAAGCGCCGCAGATGAGATCCTACGCCAATTGAAGCAAACCAATCCAGACGGTCGATACGAATTTATTAAAGCCGATGCAAGCCTCCTCCGAGTTGTAGATGAGGTCTGCGGTTCGATAAAAGAAAAGGAGAACCGAGTCGACGTTCTTTTCCAGAGTCAGGGTACTTTGGACGTTAGGAGCGGTATGTGGGACAATCAAGGATACCTATACATAACCCCAGGCACACTACCGATCACCATACTAACCGCAAGATAGAAACATCCGAGCGTATCCCACTTATCATGGCGCTGGGATACTACTCCCGCATGCGATTCATCGCCAATCTACTCCCCCTGCTGCAACGATCCCCCCTCAGCCGGGTAGTCGTCGTTCTCGCCGGCACAAAGGAAGGACCCGTCAATCCGAACGATATCCCCGGAAAAAAAGTCCTACCTTGGAACGCCCGAGGCCACCTCTGCTCAATGATCACGCTCACCCTGGAACAATTCGCAAAGCAGGCACCCGGTGTCAGCTTTGTGCACAATTACCCCGGATTCGTGGATACGCCGCTGGCAAAGTCGATGAAGGGGGCTACCGGGGCTATTATGAAATCTGTTTTCTGGATTACGGGTCTGTTTACCACAAATGTGTACATCTCTCTTGACGAAACTGGTGAGAGGCATTGCTTTTTGGCGACGAGCCCCAGGTTCTCGTCGGCCGGGAAGGAGAATACACCCTCAGCGGAGATGGAGGCTGCTGTGGGTAGCGCTGGGGTCAAGGGAAGTGGTGTCTACATTGTGGATGAGGTGTGCGAAAGTGGTGGTGCGGATGTGCAAAAGGTGCTAAAGGGACTGAGGCAAAGCGGAACGAATGGGAAGATATGGGAGCATTTGCAGAGTGAGTTCAAGAGGGTGACCGGGTAGTCGGGGATGCAGTGAGAAGGTTCACTAGGTTCTAGCGGTTGAAAATGCCTATAGTTGCGGACTTATTTCTCGTCAACACTCAACGAGAGCCCGGGGAGTGTTGTGTATGTATGGCTCGAGATGTGATAATCTTTTATCGTGGCGGTTCAAAAGTCTGGAACTACCCAAGACACCAGAGAGTCAGAGACACGGCCTAACCCGATATGCTTCAACTCGTTCTCAGTGGGAAATTGTCTTTCTGAAGACTTCGACCTGATCGATCTTGGAGATAGCTTGGTTGATAGTTTCACTGGTGGAGACGAGATGATACTAGTTTTACAAATCATTGAGAAAAATCACTGCTTTAGATGAATCGTATGTCACTTCTCTCTATATGCATCGTCTCAACAAGACATCTTACGCTCCCCACGAGCAAAAGCCCGACTGGGGAGAAACACGCTAAAGAACCACAACGTATCAAACCAAGGGTATTCCACACCCGCATCATCTAAGAACATACACCCTGTCTAAACCTCCCGGGTTCTAAGCTTCGGGTATTTCGGAACCTCAATCTCCGTTTCCATCTCTAGGCCAGACAAGCTCGGGAACCGCCGGCTGAAGTTTGCCTCCCAATCTTCTCCTCCGGGACTCGTTGGTGCCGCATGGATAGAGGACCTGCGATCTTGGCTTGTGCTGGGCCAGGAAGAGTCCTGGCCGCCAACACGCAGATTCTTTGGCTTGGGCGGGGCCGTGGGTCGTGACGCGGGCCGAGCAGATGGGTATCCGGTAGAGTTGGCGGTGGCAGATTGAGGTAGACCTGCAGGGGCACTGGCATCTTCGCGACGGTCTGGAGGGGCCATCCTTCCTTCGCGAGCACCGTAGATGGGACCGGGTGTGCGCGAGATAGGAGGCTTGCCCGAGGAGGGGACTTGATTGTCACTGCCATTTGGCTTTGCCTGCAAAGCATTGGCATCGGTGTATTTCCCGTACCCGGTTGCAGTCTTGGGAGCCACCTGAGGCTTGTTGGACTCGCCAATGAAGTTCTGCACCCTGTTCAGAATGGCTCGAGACCGATGCTGACCGCTCCCATCACCTTCGGCGACCCGGCGCCTATACTCTGCGGCAGCATTGGCAACTCGTTTCTCTTCCTGAGAGAGCCGGCGGCGCTCGAGCTCGCGGCGCATTTCTGGGGAGATATCATCGCGGTCTACATCTTCCAACACATCGTCTTCATATGAGGAGAGTCCCTCGTTTGTCGGCGAGTCCAGACCTTCCGTATCCTTGATCAGAACCTCCTTATTTTGAGGATAATCTTGCGCTGTCGAAGCGGAGGGCTTGTCGTTTGTGCTTTCAAAGCGGCGGAATGCTTCGCCGAAACGACCAGCGAACAAGGTCTTGCTTCCTGAAAGCGACAGAGAAGACAGGCTGCCTCGCTTGGCGTGTTTGGCACCGCTGCTTGAACGTTTATCACGCTTGCGATTGCTTTCCTCCTCCTCCTTCGCTCGCAGATAGTCCATGTCGGATGAGATGTTGGCTCGCTCAAAGTCCCGATCGATCTCCGTGCGGACTGATCGGAGCGGAGCACCGCCTTCGTATTGCATGTGCGAGAGGTCCAAAGAGGAGCGTGACGTCTCCGAGTCACGCGAGACATCAAAGCGAGACGACGCCTGGACTGAGACAGGGCGAGCCTTCGCAATGGCAGATTTAGACCGACCCACTGGATCAATTGTTTCCAGACCGGATGGCCGTCTTAAGGTCTCCATGGAAGGGCGCGCGGAGTTCGACTGGTTGGATAACCGGTCAGACGATAGGCGGGGGCTGGCTCCGGGCCTCAAATTGGCTGACGGCGGTGACGGTGCCTTGTGCCCAGCGACTTTCTGTTCGTCCTCAGTCCAGGGCTGGCTGGAGGGCCGTCGCTCGTGCTCTGGAGGAGGGAAGCGGTAAATTGGTCGACTGGAAATCTTCGGCTCTTGCAGACGTGGCGTTTGAGACGGAGATGTCATCGTGCCGGTGGAGATCATTGTTGGCCGCTGGGGAGTGGGCTGATACAGAGGAGCTTGTTGTCGAGCAGATGCTTCTTGAGGCTTCTGTGCTCGCTCTGGAGATATCTGCGATAGACGCTCAGTAGGAGGTGCTCGCCGCTCTGGCGATGGTCGCCGTGCAAAAGCATCGTCCGCCAACGCATTTGTGAGTCTCCGCGAAAGGTCCTCGTCCTCCGACTTTGTTTCCTTCACGGTTGGCTCAAACTCAAACTTGTCACCCTTCTCGTGCAGGATGTCGAACTGGTCCAGCGTTGGGAATCGGTTTGACAACTCATCACTATTCTTCTTTGCCCCTCCATCCAATGTCGCAAAGGGGTCATGGGATGACGTCTTGGAGTCACCGCGGTATGGAGAAGGACTTGGTTTGGCAGAGCTATGGGTTGATGATTGAGGCTTTCCAGGTCGCCCTCTCCGCATGGGTGCGATCTCGGGAATGATCTGAGTCTCTTGCATCGGAGGCGAGAATGTGGCGCCCACGGCAGGTCGTTCCGCTGGCGTCGGTGGCAGTTCCTGGTTCCGCCGCGCTTCGGAGACTGACCGATTGGAGTAAATCTTGGAGCCCACAAGTCAGTATTTTCTCTCCGCTGTTGGGGGCCATCAGGCAAACAAACATCGCGAATTGGCACTTCCTTCCCTTGCATGTCGCAAACCTCTTTCATCACTTCGTATATATTCGGACGCTTTTGTGGATTCTCTTTGAGCATGGTCGCTGTTACAGGACACCAGTCAGCCTTAGAATTTCTCTCCAATAGACCCACCCTCCTCGACTTGGACACTTACCAATCAACATCTTCAACCGATCGGAGAATTGAGGGTATGCCGGGAATTTGTAACTGGCGTTGAGGATGGCCATTTGCCCAACCTCTTCGAAAGGAGTCGTATAGTAACATAATTTGTACAAAAACACGCCGAGCGCCCAGATATCGCTCTTCTCGTCAATTGGTTGCTTCCGGTACACGTCAATCATCTCCGGGCTGCGGTACTGCATTGTAGTATGGCGTTGCACATCGTCTTCGATCAAGCGACCTTCGGCGGCCGATGTAGCAGCCGGACGTGGGGGTGCCGAGGATCCAAAATCGCACAGCTTATAGATTGTTTTGCCCTGGGAGCGCGAGATCAGGACGTTCTCGACCTTGAGATCACGATGGAGCAAGGGTGGCTTGAGGTAGTGCATGCATGCTACTCCCTCAGCAACATCTGAAAAGATCTTAACAATCTCAGGCTCCGTCAACCGGTTCTGAAGCCGAGTGTTCATAAAGTCAATCAAACCACCGCCCCCACAATACTCCATGAGTAGGAAAACCTCGTATCCGCCTCCTTGCAGCTGGGAGGCATGCGAATCGATATATCTGACAATATGCCGGTGGCCCTTGAGCTTCTTCATGGTCTCGACCTCGGTGCGCATGCTAGCCAAGGCTGCCTTGTCGGGGACGGCGACCCGCTTCAGCACCGCGGTATCCGTGCCATTGACCGGCTGTGGCAGCCGCACCACGTAGACATGAGCGAAACCGCCCTCGGACAGGTACTTTTCCACTACCACGCGATGGCCGCCGACTTGGACCTTGGTCCCAGGGAGAAAGGTCCCCGCGGGTGCGGTGACGGCGGCGACCGGGTTGAACGCGGGGATCTGGCGCGGAACCGAAGTGTGGCCCTGCTGGGCGTGGCTAGGAGACTGGTAGGCCGACATGGCAGGATGGAGTGCCCTGGGAGAGGAGGGTAGGGGGAGGAAGAGGAGGGAAATCGGGCCTTGAAGGCTATCGGCGCGGCATAGGAGAATGGAGAACTGAAGAGGGTGATGGATGCCTGGGAATGGGGCCAAGAGGACAGATTGGCGGGCAAGGCGGAGTAAATTGGAGATGAAGATCGGGAGGGTAGTGCCTGACTACCGCAACAGGTAAGCGAAGTAACGAAAGTGAGAAACTTGCTTAATTAGTCCAAGGAAATTGGAGAGATGGGCGATCCCAGTAAGAGGAGAGCGAGCGAAAGCGATGGGATCGCGATGAGGACGGGACATCCAATCACCAGCGGCAGGTCACGTTCCTCGGGCTGCTTTTGTTTCTGGAGGCGGTCTTCGATCTATATCACTGACTCCTGTCATGCAGGAATGGACAAGACCATCCATTCGTATTTTTGACTACTCTCGTACAACGACGTTAAAGAATGATGCTAAACGGTGTGCTGTGACCTGTGTATGCCGACCAGTCTTGGCCGCTGTGGAATGGCTTGATCAGTGTCCGCTATCGCCTGGGCTGATCATGGGACCGCGTCTTACTGGCGATGCTCCCAAGGCTCACGCATGAGGTGTATGGTGGCTGCTGATTTCGAATCAGATCTTAATTTATCTCCCTGTGTCTGATCTGGTCACTTTGGTCACGCTTGATCATGGCGGAGGTGACTCTTCTTGCTCATCTCTAACGATGATGGACATCCACCGGCGGGTTCACTGCTGAGCGACTCGAATATCAAAGGACCCACTGCGGTCGAACTACCTTTCCCCAACCCCTTGACCGCAACATCGACCCAGTTCTCTGTCCTTTTTTCCTCGGTAGCAACCCATACCTAGGCCACTATAGGTAACATTTTTTCCTATGCTGGGTGGGGCTTTTCTAGTTTAGCTGCCGCCGCTTTTATGAGGGCTCTTAAGAGTCAGACTCACCGAGTATATCTCAGTCCGGAAATCAGACTCAAGGAGCTGCTTAGTGTCATCACGTGATAATCTGCGAATGCTCAGTTAGTCTGGATGCTCGCTTGCCATCACTAATTACTTAGATATTCATCAGAGGCATCTATTAAGCACCTAGTCGAGGCTTAGACTATGCCCAAAAGAGCGCTTTAGCCCCACAGTTATGTTTATCTTCCAACCTACTTTTTGATGGACCTTATTTTTCACCGTGCCCCTTTTTTTGCGGTTCTCAACCCTCTGCTTTCTTTCCTCTCTTAAAAAGAATGAATAGGGGCACGATAACTCCATAATAGAGGGCCTAGGTTTTCTACTATGTTTGGGCAAGCAACTAGCAAAGAGCGGCTATGTTTCTGGCGCTTATACAAGGAGGATGCTATCCGAAAAAAATACAAAAGGATACCCAAGACGAAGAGGATGTATTCTAGTGCTGTCTGTCGTTAGATAAAGTGAGTTTTATTGTCTAGGAGATTTGCCTGCCGTACGCGTTGCTAACTTGCTCTTAGCTTCGTTAATCAAAATAGAATAAAGGACCATGCATCTGGGCTAGGATATAAGACTCTAGACCATATACTCCTTAAGGAAAATTTTCGTTAGTATAGGTATACCGCGCGAGGCAAGAAAAGTAAAACTAGAAGATCGGTGATAATATCGTTTTTCAATTGTGCAGAGAGGCTGTTTAGTGGGTGTCAAGAAGAGTTGCAAATCAAAATTGTGATAGAAGACAGGAGCGAGATATATAACGTAGGCTGTTTCTAAATCCTATAGTTCAAGCAAGACTAACAATCTGAGAGTGACCCTGTGGAACTAATTCCGGGTCCCATTCCAGCACCTGCATTTTGCAGTACGTCTGGATCCAGCGTGTTGATCTCCTGGACTGCCGTGTCCTTGCAGCCCTTCAATGTTTTACCCGCATAGTACAATTCGTACTTTCGTGCTCACTAACCTATTCTGAATGCGAACTTTGACGGGAATTTCGTTGTATGCGTCAGATATGTCCACGTAGTACACGACAGGCGCCGTCCTCCCGTGCCTTTGCACTGTTGGTTTGAGCGCATTCCTCTAGCAATCTGGATGTGTGTATTCGTCGTGCCATTGTGTACGTGGTGTAAGGCTGTACGACGAATTCCGGAATCGTACCGCTATATATAACCTCGTCGACTTCGTTCGTAAACGACATCTTGTGCTCCCCGCTCTCTACCCAGGCGCGTATCCTTAGAGCCATTCTCGCGCTTTTGTCTCCTCGGTAGAGGTGGTACCTGGGTGACAATATGTTAACACTCCGGCGAGGGTATGTAACTCCCGCAGAATTATGTTCGTTGCTCCATTTCTGCGCCTTGGTATCTGTTGTCGCAGCTGAAATATTTGGTGCTTATTCTGTGCGATGTGGATACTGTATATGACAATGAGCACGGCCACGGCTTCGTGAGGGTAGGGCTATCATATCTTACCTCTAGACTACGCAATTTTCTTTCGAGTATCACTGAATCGTTCTTCCTTTCGCCCGGTGTCTGCTAGTCACGAGCACTTTGCAGGGTGGTCCGAGATAACCGCGCACCTCGAACTGTTTTGCCATTCTTATATGTTTCAGAGTGTGTGACTACCAACCAAACCGCTCTACAGCGGCGAGGACTCTCCGATCTTTCACGTCGCCCGTGCAATCTCCTGTACTAATCGTAAATCTTTGGAACAATAACCGTGATGATTTCCGGTGTTCTAATGTGCTCTTTGTGACTCCCCTTTTGTGATCCGCTCGTGCCTAGTTCCCGATTGAGACCACAGGATCCATGCTCTTATCAGCCGTTGCTTATCTAGACGCTCTGTCTTCCCCATCGAATCGCAACGCCCTTGGTGCGATGTCATTCGCTCGCCACTTGGTTTCACCGATACTCCCCCGGTACTGAAATGGGACCGAACGCAATGTAGATCCAACCAGAGATGCAAACTGTTGGGATTTGGGTGGAGGCTATGAGCCAAGCAGGGCATTGCGAGGACCCCGGTCAATAGCAAACTTGAAACTCCTCAGCACCCAGAGCACGGTGGATGCTCTCAATCGTTTGAAATATCAAGGATTCTATCGGGAATGTCACATTTCGTCTAGTAGGTGAGCTCGAATCTTTTGACTCCGGATAGATACTGTCAATCTGAACGTCTATCGCCACCCGGTGACACGAGAATACTAGCTCATCAGGAAAGAAGAAAAAGCGCTTCCTCGGGGCAAAATGAGATGGTATGGGCTAGTAATCCTCCTGAATGAATAGGCAACAGGGTGAGGTCAAGCGGAACCAATTCGAGTCGATTGAGTTGATTGATTGAAGAAAAGAACGACTATCATGGGGCAGGTCGAAATACCCCATAGCTGGCTAAGATACCCGGTTGGTACGACAAAAGTAATGCCATATATACCAACTTACTATACAAAACACAAGGAAAGGCGGCTCACTCCGTATAACCCCCCTCTGGGGGCAAGTTACCGCTCGATATCTCGGCATATTACTGTACTATGCCTAGATGATTGTAGAGGAGATATTCGGTCAAATCCAACCGCTAAGGTGATGCAAGAAGGAAAATAGACTGCGGGGGAGGGGGAAATTAATCATCAAGAAATATTTAAAAGGCCTGGGTCAAGTGAGACGTCACCGCGCTGATCATTAACAAAGGAAAGAGGCTCTTTCTAAATTTGCATCAACGCACGATGATGATAATTGATAACAACAACACTCTGTATCTAACTAGACTAAGCCGACTATATCAGACTACAGCAGCTAATGAAAAGCAAACGATTCTCTAAATTTAGGCCCAAGAGCTTCCGCACACTTCTCACGCCAACGAACAACGCCACCGAGATAATAGAGCATTTCAACCGTCTTCCCCGGAATATTTGCACCGTTATACCACGACTTGGCCTGCGAGAAAAGTGTTTTATCCCCAACGTCTTTAACTTCAGCCTTCCAGGCGTCCGCCGTATCTGGACGCGGATCGATGGAGCGGATACTCTCGTTCTGCATCTTTTGCACCAGATCACGGATGAAGTCCGCCTGATGCTCGATAAAGACTGGCCCATTTGAGAACGGTGCTGGACACTGAAGCTCATAGGGCATGAACATGTTTGGGAACCCGGGTATCATCATTCCCAGGTGAGTTGAGATCCCATTTTTCCAGTGTTCACTCAAGTCAACGCCGTTGGCATCCTTGATACCCAGCCTGGAGAGGCCGCCAGTCGACGCGTCAAATCCAGTCGCAATAGCGATGATTTCGACTTCATATTGTTTTCCGTCATCTGTCATGATGCCGATCGGTGTCAATTCCACGATAGGGTGGGACTTTGTATCGACGATGTGCACGTTCGGTCGATTAAACTGTTCATAGTAGTCCTGTTCCAATGACGGGCGCTTAGTGCCAAAAGGATGCGGTGGCTCTAACGGCGCTAGCAGGTCGCGTTTGACAGGATCGTGAATACGCTCGCGAGTCCGTTTAGCCCATACATCGTACGTGCATCGATTTCCCTCGGGGCTTGACAGAAGGTCAGCGTAAGAGGAGCCCCAGAGACCGAGGCCACCCTCATCGTAGATCTGGTTCAGCAACTCCACAACCTCCTCGCGTGTGAAGTCGGCAAACTCCTTGGTCGGAGCGTGGTAGGGCATGCCTGATAATGTCTCCTTGGAGAGTTTGAACAGATTAGCTGTCTCTGCTGTCATTTGCTTCTGCTCCGCTTGGGTAAAATGTTTCTGGTTCATTGGGAGTGCCAAGTTTGGGGTTCGCTGAAAGACGAACAACTCGCCCGCTTCTTTGGCCCATTCTTGGATGATCTGGATCGCTGTTGCGCCGGTCCCGATGACAGCAACGCGCTTCCCTTTGACATCCACTCCGTTGGAGGGGCAGTTTGAGGAGTGATGTATCGTGCCCTTAAAGGAATCGATTCCCCTCCAGTCTGGGACATGCTCCAGGGCCGCGAAGCCAATTGCTGGGATGAAGTATTTTGCGACAGCCGTTCTTCCATCCTCAGTACGGACAGTCCATTTCGCAATTTCGGGATTGAAAGACGCCCCGTTGACACGGGTATTGAAGATGCAATCCTTTTTGATAGATAGGACTGAGTCCACATGTTTAAAGTAAGCCTGCAGCTCCTGTTGTCCTGGGTATGCCTGTGACCAAGTCCATGTCTTGTGGACCTCCTCAATTCCAAATCCATATACAGGAGACGGGGAATCCACTCGAGCGCCGGGGTAGACGTTCCGATGCCAGACTCCGCCTAGATCTGAGTTCGCTTCAATAATCTTGACGTTTAGACCTAGCTGGTCTCTAAGCCGGTGGAGGATATAGATTCCGGAGAACCCACCGCCCACAATGATGGCATCCGCCTCCATTGGAGGGCTGTTTTGGGGTACGGTCATGACGAATAGGGTAGTTGTCATCAGAGGGCTTGGCATTAACTGCCTGAGGCACCCACGGACTGTCAGGCTGCAAGGCCGTTATGACGTAAGCGGCACTCTGCCCAAAACAGCAAAACCAAAACAAATACGTTGTCAAATGTGTCCGCTTCGACCCTGCGACTACTGTACAAATCAACCGTACACAAGGCGATATAACAAAGCCCATGTTAGATCCTCTTTGAACGTAGGAAGATTAGACATATGCCCGTTTTTACCTTGTAATTTGCACTCAAGCAAGGACAACCGTAGACAATCTAGACAGTTGATCCTGGCATGCCTCGATGCTGTGGCACAAGTTCATCAGCACCCGTTGGCAACGAGGCCTACAATCGATTGCGGAGCTGCCCTTTCCGTATTTCACACTATTAGACAGATCAGATTCTTCCCAGAAGAATGGCATACTTCAAACCCGCCAACATGCGAGGAAGGCTTATTAGTTCCAATTGTTTTGCTCGGGTGTGATGGCCACGTCTTCACTGCATGGAGCCGCCGATCCTTCGCGGGTCCCAGTCACCCACTTGGGACCTTCTCCTAAACAACCCACCCAACCCCCCATAGCAACCTTCTTCACTTCTCCGCTACCTCGCCCCAACTTTTTTTGGGACTCCCCTCCTGTTCGGCGCTGGAAACAGGCTGCCGATTGCTGGTTTATATATTCTTTGTTTATTTTATAGCTCCTGTCATCGGACCGGCCTCCCGAGCACTGAGTGGCCTGGGGCCTCAGTGCAGATCTTTCACCGCAACGAACATGACCTGGCTACCGAATTGCATCCACATTGAACACCGATCCGATTAAGGGTCTGTCTAAGCCATCTCATTGACGCATTGGGTGGACCAGTCTGGATACTGGCCCCGTCGTGGATATATACTTGAGTTATTGTGAAGTACGGGCAGTTGGAAACATCCCAAATTCCGCGCATTCCGATCGAGCGGGCCGTCAATTGAATCGATCCCATCCCAACGGTCGCTGGAGATTGATACTCGTCAATCGAGATGGATGCACCGCCGCCGCCCCCGCCGCCCCATGGCGAAAATCCTCATACGACCGAGGGCGAATACCGCAAAGCCTCCGACATGCCGCCAGGCAACTACGATATCTTCATCGTCCCGCCTCACTCCGCTGGCTCCGGCTTCCTCTATCTCCCATCGCTACAATGCAACCGGAATAGCTTCATCGCGGGCGCCGCAAGTACACTGGTACTGGTTTTCATCTGGTCTGCTATTGCGCCGGTTGTAAAGACTTGGTACGTCGCGGCAGCGACACGCAACAACAATGTGGGGATGATAGTAGTGGCGCTTGGGGTCGGGGTGGCTGGCTGGGCCTTTGGTATGTCCCAGTCAGGTCAGTCCAACAATATCGGCAATGGTGGTAAGCGATTTGGTGGCTTTGGGTCTTTCGAGGGCTTTGGAGGCTCTGGTGGAGAGGATTTCCAGGGTCAATCGTCCGGGGCCCACTATGGCAACGGACCTGGGCGGCAGCAGCATGGGGGGGCCTCTCATGGTGGACCAGGACAACAGCAACAACGGCAGCAAGGAGGAAACTACGGAGGTGGGCCAAACCAGGGCAACCAGTACGCTGGTAATCAACACGGTCCTGGACCAGAGTCTGGAGTGCCTCCCAAGTCCGATCACAACAATCATGGTCCCAACGGTGCCGAATGGGAAAGAGCGCGAGAAGAGACGAAGCGCAAGGAAGAGCTGCGTCGGAAGATGGAAGAGTTCAAGCGCAAGCGAGAGGCCGAAGCAAAGGAGAAAGAGAGAAAACGGGAAAGAGAAGCGATGGAGAAGGAGTTGAAAGAGCGCCGTGAACAGCTCGAGCGCGAGATGGCTGCTGCTAGAGAAAAAGCGGAGAGGGAAGCCCGGGAACGGGCAGAGAAAGAAGCAAGAGAGGTTCGTGAACGCGCTGAGAGGGAAGCCGCGGAGGCTCGCACGAAGCTAGAAAAGGCCGCCGCTGAAGCGAAAGCCAAAGCCGAGCGGCTTGAAGCTGAAGCCAAAGAAAAGGCTGCGAAGGAGGCTGCAGAGAAAGCAGCGGCCGAGAAGGCCGCCGCGCAGAAGGAGGCCATGGCCAAGTTTGCGGCGCTCAAGGAAGCGGCGGCCAAAAGATACGCTGAGAAGAAGGCTCAGGAGCAAAAGAAAGAGACACCACCACCCAAGGCTGGAAGCACAACCAGCGCGCCTCGTACTCCCTCGCCTAAGAAACCGCCTTTTCCAACGGCCAAGACGACTGTGGACGATGATGCCTATTCCTTTCGGCCCTATGACCGTCCGCGACGACCATACGGACAAGCATCGGGGTCCTCAGCTTACTCCGAGTCTTCCTATGCGCCTTCTCAGTCGACGGCACGAACCACGCCTCCTCCGTCGCATCGGGGCACTTATTCCACCAAGGATCCAGACAAGATCGTGATTTTGGGCGTATACCAATTCACCAACGCGTTCATGAAAACTCCAGTGGCCCAGCTAGTTTCCGGGCAGGGGATGGTGACGGACGGACTCGTGCTGCGCATGACAACCGAAGGGCTATTCGTTGACGACGACCTTCGCGGAGTCGGACAGCGAGAATGGGACGTCAAGGCATGGACGCTGAAACTGGCCGAGGTATGGTGTCCCCAAATGGGATCCCCTCAGGGCTCCAAACAACCAGCGTCCGCGAATCCATTCTCCTTCCGTCGCAGTGGCTCCGCCCACTCAGTGCCCACCAACGAGGAATCGGACGCCTTCACGGCCAATCTTCTCAAAGTCTGCAAGAACACCTGCCGCCTGGCCACTCCCACTACCGGGGCCGAGTTCCGCGGTCTTCATGTTCTCCGTGCCAGCTTACGCGATCAAGAGGGCAAGCGATATGTCTTTGTTTTGCAGGATACCGAAGCTTGGAAGGTTTCTATCGGTCTTCAGCGTCTTCGCGGTGGTGCTCTCGTGCGTGCCTTGGGT
The DNA here is from genome assembly GCA_037042255.1 of Penicillium sp. PG106-07D. NCBI lineage: Eukaryota > Fungi > Ascomycota > Eurotiomycetes > Eurotiales > Aspergillaceae > Penicillium > Penicillium sp. PG106-07D. Next base: position 28,084 of record JAXQJV010000029.1, on the reverse strand, counting down.
GTTACTGCCATGCCGGCACCGGATTGCAAGACTATTTTGAGCAATTTGGGCTATGCTTGAAAGGCATCCATTGTCGACAGCTTCCGTTGACAAACCTTCGGTCGGTGTAGTCAAGTCATGCAGCAAAGTTGTTCCCATATATCCCACCGCGCATCTTCTATATCTGCCCTTGTCACGTCGTTCGACCAGCGTCTCGACTTCGTTCTTTTCTCATTAGCGGCGGAGTTTGCTGCATACTCTTTGTTGACCAGTATATTCATTTTCTTCTTGTTATGCCCCTATCATATAGTTTCGAGATTCCCCCCGACATATTTGTTTGTTTGTATTTGGATCTTGTTTGTTGCGGTTGAACTAGAGTTCATCTGCATGTGTGTGTTGACTTGGAATTGGAGAAGTACATACCTATACACCAGGGCCTGGCGTTCTCCTTCTGTTCTTATGCTCACCCCATCGCCGCTTTTGCTCACTAAGTAGAGTGAGAATGCCCCTGATCGGCCTCAGTGAGCATTACAAGCACAGCGCTCCTTGCCAAGGAGAAGGGCGTTGCGTTATAGAGTTGCGTCGATCGTGGCCCCGCTTGACCTCGTATTCTTGCCGGATCTTTAGACAAAAGAAGTAGCCAATCTATCCAAGTAATCCTCTCATAATCGAATATCATAAGTTATACGGAGTAGAAAGAGAGCAAAAGATTTAGACTTTGAGTCGGGTCTCTTCCTGAACTTTCATGAGTATGGAAGACAGACCACTCCACCTTCGGAATACCTTCCGGTGGTAACTGGGCCTGGCTCTATTTGGTTGCGGTTTACCTTGCTATCGGTTGGTATTAGTTTTGTTAGTCAGTACTCATTACATGACTGTGAGCGGTCTATGGTTTCGAAATAACTTTTCGTGGACGGCCCTCAACGGTCATCCTCTCACGTTCTGTTTGGAACCGATTACCCATATGCCCCTGCGATAGCAATCAAGGCGGAGTTTCAAGAAAACCTGGCATTCGCAGAGACACATCCAAATCTCTCCCCGCAAGTCCTGAGCCAAAATGCAGAGAATCTTGTTTCCAGACACAGGCTACAAGAACTCCAGTGTCAGTTTAGGATAGTGGCTGGTGGTGCTCTGCAGTGGTGCCCAGTTGATCCGGTAGAACCATGCCAATAAAGATCAGTCACCAAGAGGCCTAATGGCAAATATCATAAATATCATAATCACCTTATTGATGTTGAAATTTCATTGACGATTGCAAAATATTTTGTAAAAGCCTAACGAGCCAGACTTATCATTTAATTTCATTTTGCGTATCTAGTAGGTATATTCCCAGAATGGCCTTGCTTTTCCGTATACTTGCCTTTAGGTAAACATAGGGTGTTGCTAGAGGGAACCCCCCCCCCGCTTCTGTCTAGAGAGACATGTTTATTGTTATATTCTCAAATTGACGATACGCGAATCCTACGGAAGGGTCTCAGGGAAACATTTACCTGAAAAGAGAAATGCTTTTTCTCTTATGTAATCGGCAAGGGCTCCAAGGAAGCCTCCAATGAAAATAGAAGCACTCCTGAGCCCTGTGTTGGCCGGATTCAAATTGAAGTATTAAGAAAATGAGGGCTAAATGATTCCCAAAGTTACTCTGCCCTGCAAATGCTTATAGGCTTCCAATTCCGGTATGAGTTACCTTTTTATGCACAAGCCTTGATTTGATGGAACGACCTGTGACGAAGATGCGTGCTCTTGGCTAGCTTTCTCCTTTGATTGAATGTCGAATTGATGTACGCGACAGTCTCTAAACAAATCTGACCCCTATCAACAGCAACTCAAGTATAATGGTATTATTCTCTAACTGCGGCGATGGGTCGGACAACATCAATAGGAACTTTCTATCTGGGTCGCCATCGATCGCAAATGTGACCTTTTTGCAAGATCTCCGACAGCGGATGCGGCCATTTCAAGTTATTGACCACCAGAGAAACGCTCTATCACATTCTTATAGAGACCACGAAGCCAAAGCATCGAAGAATGGGTTGGCTGCCAATCACTTATATTGCATTTATGTTAGCGGAAATGGAGCCACCACCATTGGGACAGTTTTACAACGATAAGAACTCTGAATGCTGTCTTCATCATCGCTCAGTGGATTAACTGTATAATCAACGAACACATTGTAATTCTAGAAAGTGGCTACCCAAATCCTATCAAGACATTTGAGATGGAAATCAAGTGAATACCATTGCTGTCAATATGAGGACCCGTTTTTCGCTATGGGCCGGACGTGCGTCATTGTCGCTTTCCGAATTCATATTCCCGCGAAGGTTCAGTTCAAGCCGAGTTTCGGTGCAAGAATTTGTCCCTTTTACAACAGCCCAGGCTAGTAATCTTGGTGCGAGACCCCACACGTTAACCCGATTCAACATCGGTGCCTATGGTATGAGTATCGTTCCATAACTACGGAGTACCGACAACTCTAACTGTGCAGGTTGTCGGGATGATTCCGGTCTTTTCCCCTCATAGGTGGACTCACTTCCCCCCATGAGTGATTCAAAACATCCGGGCTGTGACGGGCCAACCTCCGATGCTCCCGTTTCCGCTTCTGCTGCTCCTTCGCTGACTATAGCTGAGGAATTCCGGATGAGCAATGCAAACCGGCACCAGCCTCGAGCTCCCGTATCCGTTGGTGCAAGGTGCGTATGTACATGGAACTATCCCGTTAACAGTGTCGTATTGAAACTTCGGCAGTGGTACTGAACTCGTTGCTGCTTGCTGATTGCGCGTTTTCCGCCATATACACGCAGCTGTCGATCGGAAGCCTCCGGCGCGAACAAGCAGCACATATCGGCTTCTCGCCATCGCAGCGAGATTTGCGCCCACGACACGGTTCGCATGCCAAAGGAATTTTACGACGGCAGATTTCTTTGAATCTTTGATTAACTGATTCTTGTGGCATTGCTTCCCTTTTTATGGACCATGCGTTATACTGAAAATGAAATGAGGGGGAAAGCCTTACGAGAGGGAGGAAGCCCTATAATCACATGGCCACCGCCCAACAAGCATCAATAGGAGTACCGGAATAGTCCCGAAACGAGCCCACAAAGTAGAGTTGCTGTCATCTCTTTCTTTCTTGACTTAGCCAAGGAAAAGTTTCTCCAAAATGGTTACACGATTGTCTGATTCGCCGCCTGGGACGTGTTCGCTCAAACATAGGTCTAGAAGTGCTTGCCAGATCTGCATAAGAATTGTATTTATTTCTCTTGCTGGATCTGAAAACTCCCTCTTTTTGCGTGTTCGAAGAGATCTGTTGCGTGTTGCTGGAGATTGATGCCTTGCTGGCTTACCAGCTATATTATTCTCAAGGTATCCTATAGTGTCTGACTATTTCTCATAGGACTTATGATGCAATATTAAATGGCTCTGGGCTTAACACTACAAATCACCCACCCTTAACTACTCTAAGATCCTATCTACACTTCTAAGAAAATTGTGAGTGGGATCGCGCCAGTTAGATCATGGGAGAAAAAGACTGACCAAACTGCCAAATAGTACAAACGAATGGGAAATGGTCCCACCGGTCGCCAGAGATCAACTATAGTCTTCATTGTTGTTCCCGCATAAAACGTCCTAAGCCCCAGATCAATATGAGTCCGGCGCTCCAGCATACATCCTTCGGCTAAACCTACCATTCCAGAGAGCTAAATATAATTGCCGATAGACATGCACACCAGATACTGTCCCAAATTTGTCCCCGAGACGAGGTCATTTACAGTCAAGGTGATTAATACCACCAGCCAAAACGACACGCCGTTACCTGAACGGCCAAAGTAACTAGACATGTCCATCTTCGTCGGTAAACCGATACGAGAGCAGCAGATGGAACAGCACTCCGTCTGGTCCAAATGCAGGTGAAAAGGAACAAATTGACGAGACCACACGAGTAAACATAGAGAATAGTGCCGTGAGGATCCCGAGGAGACTCTTTGTATTTTACCATATGGGTACCAAGATTTCTCGATGGCACCCTAGCAACCTTCGCGGATTGCAACTAAAATAGACAAAGAGGAGCCTAACATGTTAAATTAGTTCTAAAGCAATACATTGGTCCAAAATTTGCATTAGCTAATGTTTCAGATCACTCGCACCCGAATGGTGCTACGACTAACGTACAGCCTCAAAACTGGGCATGAACCGGCGAGAGGTACAGGTCGGACCGTTCGACTTCTGCTCGACTGGCAGTGTTTACTGGGCTAGGAATACCCTCAGTGCTGGCGGTCATGTTACCCAAGGCGACTGTTGTCATATCATGGTCATTCCCAAGGCCACCGCCTCCCCAGAGCTGATATTCATCCTCGTGGATCTTGTTCTTCGATGGGAAGCCACGGCGTTCATGTGCCAGATCCCTGAATAAAGGGAAAGATCCACGGGAGTTATAATAATTTCGCGAAGTGGAGGATCTACCCCGACGGAGTCGGCCAAGGGGCCGTAGGGTAGCCAGACTGGCAGCCGTTATGCCAAGGCCGGGTTCGATGAAGGACAAAATACCAACCTCGTAGGTATTATCTGCCAATGCCATTAGTGAGTGCTCCCCGCTCTGGTTCGATAATATGGGTCGTACACAAGAATTCTGTGTCTTTATAATGGTGGAGAAAAGGAAAACGAGCAATGACCGCCACACTCGCACTGTGAGATTTGATTAGCACTCAACACAAGGGTAAAGGATCAAGAGAGTCGGGACAACTAACATGCAACCGATACACAGAATGCCGATAACGGCGGATTTTTTGCGGCGATCCATGTGCAAATTCCAAATCAAAGCCACCGGAACGAGAACAATAGTCAAGTCCGTGACAGCCGCACCAGCGCTGTAGAAGTAGGCAATATTGATGAGAAGATCCGTGCTGATGCAAGTTCCCGTTTCTGCCGCGGTGCCTCGATTCCAAAAATAGTGCACTGGGCTGCATTGGAAGACAGTAAAAAATAGAAATACCAAGGCGACAGCGGAAGCAAATGAGACGGCCGCATAGAGGATCCACACGTGGATGCGATTAATTGTCAAGCGCAGCAGGGTAATGATGATTGAGATCTTAACCACGACACAGGTTATCGCATAAAGAATCTGACCGATCCACCAGCACTAGAGCCGCACATTAGTCTTGCACTTAGTTGAGAAAAGATCCACCGTAATCATACTAGTAACGCCCGACGTAAGTTATTCGGTTTGAATTCGAAATAAGCCAGCTTCTCCCCTATACCAAAAGTGGCCCCTAGTATTCCAGAGATGGAGAAGCCCGAGTATAGAATCTACCGAACAGTATGTCAGCATACTCACACTATTTTAAAACAGTCGAGCGTCAGTATTAATTGACCATTGCGATAACCATGAGGATATCATCCCATCCAAACGCATGCAGAATATGAGTGCGAACGAAGCATCTGAGGCCGACACTGAGTAGCGATATGGCGAGAAAGATTGTATTGATAATTATGATGGTTTGACTGTGGCCATTATCATCCATAACGCCGGCTTTATCGACTACTCAGTAAGCGTGATAGTCGCATGTGTATTCAGGGCTGAAGCATGACATTGATGGGAGAGGAAACGGAAGCATGGGCGGGTGGCCTGTTATATCGCGAAGCAAATCGCCATGAGAATGGCCAAGCCATGGTTCTCTAAGAACGCCCCCGGTCTGGACTTCAAGTACCGTGAATGGAGGGATCCACCTCGCGCCACTAAATATGTCTCCAAGGAACGAATGCGGGGGGCGTAAAAAGGATCTTGTTGCGGAGCCGCGTTCCACCTATCACCATGTCGTCACTATTATTCCAAGAAAGTATACATGAGGGGGTCATTATTTGTTCGACCACTACTGCCATAACGGCAGCCACGATTAATTGTCACTCCAACGGCTTCTTATAGTTATTAATGCCGCTTGACAGGCTGTCTGAGTGGTTTTAAGAGCGTCGTCGAGGGCGGTCCTAAGCTCTTGTGTCCATGGCAATGTTATGCGGGCTTTTGGGAATGAGTGGATCAAAATATACAGATCCTAAATGACTTGGAATAAATGTACTATTTCTGTGGTAGAAAAGATGCATAACCTTAAACTTTGATAGAAATTAACCCTCGAACCGATTGTGGTCGAAGGAATCAAAATATGGCATTCAATAGAGTGTTTAACCTATTCGCTGGGGTGGGGAGCTGTGGGAGGCTGTAAACTTTGTACCAACACGGCAAATCTTCCAAATTAGGTGCCAAGGCTTGCATCCCCCGGTAGTCGACCATGTGGTGCTATTTCTTTTGGCACGACGTCCCCAAAGATCTGAAAATTGGCCCCGAGGCGAATGCTTTCCTGGCTCTGATGGTTTCTCCTGACTTTACCCCAATAGTTGACCTGTCTATCTGCGCAATGCCGAACTACCTACCCTAAGGGCCGACAATTATCGTTATTTTCTGGAGAGAAGGGTGCCCCCCGGGGGGGGGGAATTGGGTTTGGTCCGATGCCTAAATATCATGAGCTTTCCCCTGGGGCCAGGGCCAGGGTTATTGCCGTTGTCTAAAGCCCCCCAAGCGTCAAACCAAGCGCTCGAATACCGAATTGAAGCCATGTCACCCGTTATTTACAAGGTATTCCCAACACCCACAGGCAGTGGGTATGGAGAGGAACGAGTCCTTTGCTGCGCATCAATAACGCCATGCTTCCAATGAAAGGCTTTCCCATAGACTGTTGGTATGTGACTTTACGCCAGGGGCCACGGGCCACCGTCCCGTGTTTCTTCGAATTGGAAGTATGTATTTGGCAAGCTCGAGCGCTCTCGTCCCGTCAGAAACACCCACAACGATAACCCGACAAGCTCCACTGCTGGCCCCTCCACCTTTGGCGCTTCACAATAGAGAATGACGAAGAGGAATATAGGGGAAACCACTGATGATTCGATTCTTCTTGTTCGGGCTGAAATTCCTGGAACAGCTTGACTGACGATATTGAGGCCCTGATAGGATTAACTTTGAAAACGCGAACGAAATCTTCAAGAAGCCACAGTAAAATGGCTGTGGAGTGGAACTGTAGTCTTCATGGCCCCAAATTTTGGCCCTTCGCATAATGTCAAAATTGAATTATTCGGCCATGAGGGAGCAGGGTATCCAAGGTAGATCGAGCTTTAATCCCATATTTTCGTCAACGGGGTAGGGGTTATCACTCTAGGGCACATTTCATTGGTTGAAGAGTCGACCCCGCGTACATTGGCCCCAGATAATCCAGAACTAAGCCGATTCCCCGATTCTTCTTTCCCTAATCAATTGCCTGTGATTCCCAGATACACTGGAACCAGCCCCGAAATGCGGGGATTTTCAGGCTCTGTATCGCCCGGTCTGAGCACCGAAACTATGACCATCGCTCTTGTTCTATCCATGTTTTGTGGGGAAGCATACTTTCCCCACTTTGCACAAGTATAGGATAAATTAGGAGGACCTAGTGTATGGAATGGAATTGGTAGTGGAGCAGTGGCTGACTTGTCTACGCCCGATGAATATGCCCAGAAGCTAGGCTGGTGTGTCCTAATGACTATCCTGAAAGGCGGATATCTAGATTCTTATTCAGGGGAAGATCAAGTTCGCAGACGAGGGCTTATTTACGCAAAAAGGTATCAACCTCACAAAAGAATTGAAGACGGATCAAATGACCTTGAATTATCAAATCTGGTGTTTTGCATCCTCCAACACCTCCAGTCGAGTACTTTCCTTCAGTATCAAGTCCACATGCTTCTTACTTCTCGGAATCACCAAAACTAGGGAAGGTTCGTCTGTTCGGTGGTGATTCAAGCGTTTCGAATCATACGGCCCGGCCAACTTCAAATTAGCTAATGTCCTTGTTTGGATTGTGTCCTTGACTTACTACTTAGTAGTCGTAAGTGAACACGCAAAGTTGCTTAATAGGCCCCGAAATACCAATCTGTAGCCAACCCAAAAGCAACGGCCTCCTCAAACTGCCAAAGTCCATGTGCAGGGTCGGTCTCATGTCCATCTAGCCGCCGTTCGGGCTTGAACTCTTCCAGGTCCTCACGCTCGTTGCATACCGGGATTTCATTAATCACGAATCCCACCCCTGCTTGGAAGTGACATCCCTCAAACTCCATGTCAGTCATAAGCACGTGGTCCGGGGTGAACGGGAACATAGGTCGCCACCGGTGGAGTTCCTTGATCAAAGCGCATATGTAGGGCATTTGTTCCAGATCATCGACCCCAGGGAGACGGAAGTTCTTCTCACTGCCGCAGTGCTGCAAAATGCAGGGTAGCTTATCTACTTCGGGAAACCAGGCGACCAAGCTAGTTCTAATGCGTCCAACAAAACTTGCAAATCAGCCAGCTCCTGACTTAACCAATCGCCCCACAAGTACGATGGACTACCAAATTTGCATATTGATGATGGTTTCCAATTTCAGCGAGAAATCAACCAAGATGAATGATGAGCTCAGCCTTGATAGTTTATCGAAGTAAGCACCGAGTCAATCACGGCCCCCATCGACTCACTTCGTGAGGAGCTCGAAGGTACCCAACCCAGTTCTTTCAACTTTTCCGCTCGAGCCCTTGCATTCAATCCCCAGATTAGCGGGCCAAGTGACCAGATCTTAGATACAGGTTCCGGGTCTAAACAATCGATCTCCGTCGATTTGATCAGTCCCTTTTGATGTAAGACTTTCGCCACGTCTGTAGCGATTTCCCTGAACGAGGATTCCGAAGACTCCACAATGTAATATCCTTCACTCCCCCAGCGAATTCGACCGTCTCGACCTTTCAACACCTCCTCAATCAAAAAGACCAACGCAGCCGACGCATCGGAGACATGTGAAGTACTGATACGATTTGCTCCGGCTCCAGCCACAAATGCCTTCCCATGTGACAGCACCCCTTGGACATATAGCTGAAAATGTCCTGCATGCTTGGCGAACATCCCCCTTCCTTTGCCGTAGAGCATTGGGAAACTAACCATCACAATCTTCGTATTCGTTGATGCCGCCCTTCGTATCAACTCCTGCTCAATAGCGGCATGGGGACGATCAAGAGGAAGATTGAGGATTTCTTCCGCGTCGGACTTATCCCCATACACTCTCAGTTGGGAAACTCCTGGTTGGGTTGATAAATCCATGAGATTTCCAGCACCGGAGATGTGAATGTAAATTCCACTCTTGTTCCTCGAAACCCCGCCAAGCATTGCGAAAGAAAGGTCTTCGTCGTCTGTGTTGGCGATCTGGACGACGATATCGGCTGCTTCACTTTCGGCTGCGAGGAGATCATTATCATGTGAAGATCCTACAATGCAGGATACGGCTGGCATTGTCTCCGATATTAAACGAGCCTTTTCTGCATTGCGAACGAAGGCTCTGAAGTCAAAGTCGGGGTGAAGAGCTGTTAGATGAGCAAGAAAATCCCCTCCTGCATACCCAGTGGCGCCGACGATGAATATTCTAGGTGCCATTGTGGGAACTTCATGCAGATATCTTGATAAAATAACGAGATAATAGCACTGACAGAACGCAGGGCGAGCTTAGACATGCGCCCTATTTATGCAAGACCTTGAGTCTGAAAATAATTTCAAAATCGCTACGAAATCCTCAGCGGATAGGTGGTAAGGTACCTCAACAACTATGCATTTATCCGGTCCGTATTTGAAAAATCGGCTATTTTTCTTGAAGAAATATCCTGTCCTAATTTGTCAAAAAAAGATATACTTATGGAAAATCACTGTATGCTAGGGATGCTATGTAAAGTGTCGTTCCATATATATTAAGCTTTTAACGCACCCCTTAAGAGTGTGTAATGTTCTGCCCGCCAACATCGCTATATGTAACAAGCTGGATATGTCGACTCGTACCACTAAGACTCCGTAAAAGCGTCGGAGCTTGTTTTGATTCTTATACCAACTATCTAGATAGTTACCCAATCTCTAAGTTTGGGGCAAGATCGCCCTTCAAGTCGTGTCCTCTGCTACGCGCTGATAGCGGTACGTTGGGAGGGGTAACGGCTCAACTGGGAAAAGGGCTCAGGCAAAATAATGCCGCCACATATCATCAGTTCTTGTCAAATACGAGCAACCTGATAAATCCCTCATCAATGCCCGTATAAGAGACATGACTGTGGGGTTTCAATGTTGAATGCTAATCCGCATTCGGGGAGGACCTCTTGCCACATTTGGAAACTCCAAACGTTCATGATATGTGCAACCAATGCAATGAGGGCAATTTGTCGGGGAGCTTATCTTGAAATTGGTGAGAGCGTCGTCGATACGAGCTTGACGTGGGGCAAGGCCTGAATCTCGGAATGGCGAGAATAAAAGCTTCCACGAGGGATTCCACAAGAGACTTTCCCTTCCTTCTCGTCAAACAAGGACCAGGAGAGGAAAAATGAACAACACATGTATAAAGATCAAGTCTGCTGGCACGGCAGAGCTGGTGCATGACGCGCCAATCCCCAAACTCAGAGATGACTACATCCTCGTGAAGACCGCCGCCGTGGCCCTCAACCCGACAGACTGGAAACATATTGACGAACTGGCTACTCCAGGCGCGACCGTGGGTTGTGACTATAGCGGTATAGTGCAAGAAGTCGGTTCTGCTGTTTCTAATGACTTGAAACCTGGTGATAGAGTGGCAGGTCTGGTACATGGAAGTATGATTTCGGCTTCGAGCGTTGAATGATTGTGTGGGAAAGGCAATTTCAAACTAAATGGTAATATCTAGGCAATTCTTCAAACCTCGAGGATGGAGCATTTGGGAACTATATTGTTGCCAAGGGCGACGTACAGATGAAAATCCCTGATGATGTCTCGTTTGAAGAAGCTGCCGCCATCGGCGTGGGCACCATAACTGCCGGTCAGCACCTGTACCAGGCTCTAGGGCTTCCGCAACCGAGATCACCTTCATTGGAGCCGTTTAGCATCCTCATTTATGGTGGTAGCACTGCCACGGGAACCATTGCAATTCAGCTCGCAAAACTGTACGTGAAACTCGGTACTAGCAGGGATAATCAAGGCGAACTAATATATACCATGCAGTTCCGGATTAACCGTCGTGACCACATGTTCCCCACGTAATTTCGAACTTGTGCGTGGCCTAGGTGCAGACCATATCTTCGACTATCGTTCACCAAGCGCGATTTCCATGATCAGCGAGGTCACTAACCACACGCTCGGCTACGCTCTGGATACCGTTGCCAGCGAGAATACCGCCAGGTTTTGCTGTGAAGCCCTTGGAAAAGGTCCAGGTGGCAGATATTCATCACTATTGCCTATTTCTCAGCTTCCACGCAGCGATGTTGTCAACCTCTCATGTATGGCATTTACGGCAATTGGGGAGGCATTTGAAATTGCGGGCCAGAGTGTCCCTGCTCGGGCGGACGATTTGGTATTTGCAGCCAATTATACAAAGATGGTTGAAGAACTTTGGTCATCCAAAAAGATCAGGGTTCATCCGTTTGACGCAAGGTTGGGAGGTCTTAGTGGGGTTTTTGAGGGACTTCAGGAGATGCGCGAGGGGAAAATCAGCGGACAGAAGCTAGTGTACGCTGTATGATAGAATTCTCCCTCTTTCTAATAAACTCGACTTGAGTAGCAGAAAACTGGAAGAGTCTTCTTTATTAACCGTGTTATTAGTGCCGAAAGGTCGCGAATCGTGGTATAAACGGTTCGTAAATCTAATATACGCTGTCAGTTCTCGACACCACAATTCAAGAACAAAATGTCTCAAACTCACTATTCTTAAAATTTCCATCCTCCTGAGCGTTTCGAAGCTTGCCAAAGATCGGTATTCCACGAGGACCAGGAGGAAGTTTCCATTTCTTCCCTAGCGTCTGTCTGCGTTTTCCGACGGGGGATGAAGACCTCTTGGATGATCCCGAAGAAGATTGTTCCTAGGAATACTATATAATACTGAAAACGCTGTAAGAATCGGATATTTGCTTGCAGTCGCAAAAAATGCGAATGAACTGATGTACTTACTCATCGCGACGTAACCTCTTTTGATGGATTGGATGTACCTAATCCTAACTAATCCCCGTCCTCAAGTCATTTATATCGCCTCACACGAGTGTGAGCAGGCGTTGCGACAGCCAACCTACATCATCCACATTATGCTACTACCTGTGTTGGATAAAGATTATCCCACCAGACTTGAATTATGCTACGGATTATGGATGTGGACAGGAGCGGAATGACCCGAAGTCGTCGGGATGGTTCCGACCTAAACATAATTTAAGCGGGGTGAGCGCAAGACGTGCAAAGATGGTTTCTGTGATTCTCAGAATGTTGACCTTGATTTCGGCTCCTATAGTAATACTCATCTTCCTCTACTATTACAAGCCTACTATTTACTCCACGATGGGCGAACACGGCTTTGATTGGCTGCAAGAAAAGGCTATTGGCTGGAGCCACAGACCTCCAGTGAACAAGATTGACACTCATCATCATTGTGTGCCGCCATTTTATGCTAAGGGTAAGTTTGAAGACTGTGATCAGTTTCAGGTCTTAATCACCCACAACTGACATTACTACAGCTATTGAAGAGCAAGGAGGCGATCCAAGTGGCTGGCCAACTCCGCACTGGAGCCCGCTGGCTTCAAAGCTATTGATGAAACGCGTAGGAGTTCGAACAGCAGTGCTTTCTGTTACAGCTCCTGGGGCTTGTATTCTGCCGGATCGTCAGGCACGCGCCCAGCTCGCGAGAAAATTGAACGAATATTCTGCTGATCTCCGGGATAAAGACCCAGAGAAGTTCGCATTTTTTATATCGTTGCCCAACGTTCTCGATACTGAGGATGCTCTCGCAGAGATTGCGTATGGGCTAGATACCCTCCACGCGGATGGTGTTACTCTTTTCACTCGCTACGGTCCATCTAACACCTACCTTGGACATCCTGATATTGAGCCTATCTGGGCAGAACTCAATAAGCGAAGTTGCGTGGTTTTTGTCCACCCTACCCACCCAGTCGATACCAACCCAGTGAACTCAAAGCTACCACAGCCGGCTATTGACTACCCTCATGAAACGACGCGCACGGCAATGGATATGATCACAAATGGAACTCGACTCAAGTATGCCGCTTGTAGAGTTATACTATCCCACGCTGGCGGAGCCCTACCCTATATCATCTCGCGCGTTACGACCCCTATGAAAAAGGCACCAGACTTTGCAGTCTCGCACCATATAGGGACAACACACGACAAAGCAATGGATTCTTTCCGTAGCTTCCATTTTGATGTGGCCTTGAGCTCGTCGCCGCAGGTCCTGGATATGCTGTTGAAGATGGTCCCGCATGACCACATCTTATACGGGAGCGATTTCCCGTATGCTCCGGTAACCGCCTATCCGGCGTTCCTTGAGGCGCTTGAGTCGTATGAAATGAGTCCAGAGTTGAGGAACATGATAAACTATGGGAATGCCATGAAACTTTTCCCACGGTTGTCAAAGAGAGACGGCACTCTGTAGCTATCGTGACGGATCGCGGAAGTTGCAAAGGAATTGAATCGAAATTGGATACAACAAGGGGATGCAACAAGAAGCAGAGAGAAAAAGACAAAGATAGAAGAAAAAACAGATCTAACGCTAAGCGCGGAAATGAAGAAACGGATCCAGATCACTAATCATGAGCTTGTCCTAACATTTACTCAGTAAGTCTGAGCCTGATCGTCCTCATAAAAGCGGCGACAGCCCGGATAGACCTGGCGGACATAATCCTGTGTCTACAGGTGCATATATGCTTGAAGCGAATTTGCAACCCTCCTTCTGTCCAGGTCCATCCCAACCTTAAGTCACCTATCCATGTTGCAATCGCTTGTCAAGAGAAGACAGCATCAAGACACTTCAACACTGTGATGGTATTAGGGACCTAAATATATGCTGGATACTGTAGTCTCCAATGCATTGCATATATGACCATCAAGTCAAAGCAGCCCCAGTTCCCCAATCCCAAACAATGGGAACGGCTATACATCGAAAAGGTAACAAAAGAAGATGATGGTGGATATGTCCAGGCTTAAAATGTGACACATGAGATGAGGAATTGAAAATGAGTTAGGGAGGAGAGAAAGAAGGAGACGACGCGTACGGCGCGGGCTAATCAAATGAAAGATATGCGAGAAGGACGTGCTGGATATCAGGCCGTGAAGGATCGTATGGGTAGGTGCATAGCCAAATCAATGTCGTAGTCGCTGGCAGATGAAAAGCAGATGACAGGGTATGAGAAGGATGTCGCGTTCTACCGAGTGCCGGCCCAGAGGGAACGAAATAGACATCGTGAAAAGTTGGAAAGCGCCAAATATAGAGCCGAAGAGGAGAAGGAATCAACGAAGTAAAGCCCAAGATGGTCGATGGTGGTCGGGTTTTGAGTCGTGTTGACAGCCAGGTCAATTTTAAGGGTCCAGCCACTCATACTCAATGGAATTGGGAGCCCTGGGGAAGACCACGAGTGGAGGAAAAAAGCAAACTTCATGAGGTCATGTGAGATGAACGACATTTGTATACCTCATGGTTGCTCATTCAATCTTTCCAGTCCCACACCTGTCTCACGAAGTTTGCCATGTTGACTTTCTTGTTCTTCATGTCCAGAATCCAAGGATGTTCCAGCATCCGCCATGGTGTTGCGCGTCGAGGTGGTTCTTTCTCAAGACTGTTGCAGGGGTTAGCACAAAGTGGGAGGCTAGATGTAAAAGACCATCGGTACATACCAGCATTCAATGAAATACTTGAAGTTATCCGACCAGCGAATATTGTTTTGCGGCTCATCTTTCAGTTTAGGAATCGGCTGTCGCACGATGTATGTAAGGAGGTCGATGAGACCAGCGCGGGGTTGCATCTCTGTTCCGTCCGCAGGGAAGGGGAATCGGTGCTGTGCAACTTCCAGCAGAGTCACACCCAATGACCAGACATCCGACGTAATGGTATATGATTGACCAGTAATTCGTTCGGGAGCCATGTAGTATGAAGTGCCGATAAAGGTGTTTGCATCGCCCTTGGTGCCGAACTCGCCGCTGACACCAAAATCGCAGAGCTTGACCTGGCCATTCCGGCACAGCAGAATGTTGGAAGGCTTGATATCTGTCGGGCCGGTTAGCCATCTCCTTGGATTGAATGTGTCGGCCGGAGGACCTACCTCTGTGGATGATCTTCCTGCCATGTAAGTAGGTCAATCCATTGAGCACGCCCTCTGCAACCTTGCCGAGGACTTTCTCTCCGGTTCGGCCTCCAAGCTTCTTGACCTCCTTATAGATACTGTCGAGACTTCCGCCCTCGCAGAACTCCATAGCAATCGAAATTGTGCCCGTGGACTTGTCCATGAATGCACCGTAGTACCGGCAGATATGATCCGAGGCACAGTCCTTGTTGAAATTCAGTTCGCGAACAATTTGCTTCTTCACATCGGGGTTCGGGTCGGTCGTGATAATCTACGGGTTGTGAACAATGTCAGCCGTAATCTAAGGAGACCGAGATTCCACAGAGCAACTCACCTTCAACGCGAATACTGTCTTTCCATCCTTCAACTTGCATCGGGTGACAGCGCCACCAGCACCTTCGCCTAAGCTGCCTAGCTCAACAATCTTTTTCTGCTCGCTAGCGGCATGCCAGCCCTCATCGTCCAAGTCCTCCACATCCAGAGGCCGGCCCTTTTCCAAACTCAACTTGTCGAGATCTGGTAGTAAGCCGTTCACGCTGTTCTCCCGCTCCATCTGTGTCCCTCCCTCGCGATCTGAGTACACTGAACTGATAGCCGAGGAGGGGTCAGAGTTACCGCCCGCCGGTTGTCGTAGACCCATCGCGAATGAGAGCGCCGAGTAGGAAGAATTCGCAGATGTTGGGCCGCTACCTTTGCTCTCCAGGCCATTTTGCCCATTCAAGTTCGTGGTCAAAGGTGGTGGGGCCGGCCGACCATTTGGCTTGAGAGATGATTCCTGCGGGACACTCTGGCTACTACCCATGGGGGTAGCTAGTTGTAGTCGCGGCAGGGCTGGTCGAGAGACGGGTTGTGGCAGCTGCAGTTGCGGGGCGTCATTGCAGTTTGCAGGGACGGAAGTGCCATTGACAGGTTTGGCGTTGGGCGACGGAGGGATGCCCAAGGTCAGTCTGGGAGCTCGCGGGCTGCTGGTGTTGCTGCGGTTGCCAGGAACCGGCGGGCGGAGGAGCGGTACGGAAGAAGTCGACATGGCGAGATTGTTCTGCCTATCGCCGGGCAAGAACAACTCGTTAGGATCAGCCAGGGTAGCCACAGTGTCGTTACAGCGGTCCACCGAGGGCGACCGAGAGGGGTTAAAGCGAGTACTGGATGGCGGGTATGGCTAGATTTGTCGGGTAAATATCGGTGAACCTACCCCAAAACGAGTGAAAGGGGGAGGTAAGTACAAGACGAGGTGAGGATAAAAGAAGCAGTGATGGAGGAGGGTGAGGAAAGGAAGATGTGAGAGGTGGTTGGAGGAGAAGGTGGTGGTGGTGGTGATGAGGAGTAGGACGAGGAGAAGGAGCAGGTGACCGCGGAGAAAAAGCGTTGTGGTTCCACCTGCCAACCGTTTAGAAACTAGACCTCTCGACTAGCCGATGATATCTCGTCGTCAACTTGTTCAGACTGATGCAAGGAGTCAAGAAACTTGTCATTAACATCGTCATGAAATATTAATAGACAGCACAGCACAGCCGCCGAGTGGGACAGGGCGAGGAGAGGAAGGAGATCGGGGGCCTACGGGCGGTGGTGGTGGGGCTGTTTCGGAAGGCGCCTCAGCTGAAACACGGCGATCGCATTGGGCTACAAGAATCTGAATCTGGACTAACCGGCGGGTGACTGGCGATGGTACATGGCAAGCGTTGACTGTAGTAGTAGACTGGGGAGCGGTAGTCATCCTTGAGATCGAAGATGCTGACCGCGGACAATCGAATTTGAATTCTCACCCTGTTCCATGAATCCGACCCTGATTCATGACCATCCTCCCGAGCCCATCGAGGTACATCGAGGTAAAGCAACAGGGGCGCATGTACGGAGTACACATGAAGAGAAACATGCAGCTTTCAGCGTGCACTTTGTGGCTTCTAGGCCTTCTTTGCTTTCTTTCTCATCCTCAATTATCCATCACGCCTCATCCGGGCTGCAACACCGTACTGGGCACTCATCCTTCCATATTTCTCTCTTCTCAACATACAAGATTGTTGTTGCCTTGGAGCCGCAGATTCGCTTCTTCGGGACCCCACCATGTCTTTCCTCGCCAACCACCATCCCGTCTGAGGATTCTCGGCGCCCATCGACATCATTGCCAACTCACAAGTCATGGTTCATGTGTTCAAGGCGCGGGGCCATTTCCTAGTCTCCACTTGGTGCCTGTGGTACCCTTCTGCCCTATCAACCGCCAAATCCTGCAATTACCAGTCTCATTATTCCTCTGCCGAGAGAAATTATTGGGCACATTACACAGCACAATTCTGAAAGGACTCGACCTGGAAGTTGGCGTAGGACGAGGTCTGCCAGCAAGCAAGAACTGCCAACATGAACAATTGTCCAGGTACAGCTAGGATGATCTATCAGAACTTGCCATGCTCGACGTAGGGACTATCCCTTGAGAGAGGCGTTGACGCATTCAATGAGAGGTCAAAGGAATAATCCCCAGCGCATAATGAAGGCGGTCGATGTTTTCATCCGGCGCGTTGAGGTACATACGGCAGGCTGCCAAATTGCATCGAAGCGATCGCCAATCACCTGCTCCTTGCGCAGAGTAAGAGTACGAGTACGAATAACGAGTTGATGATGGCTATAAGTCCTTTTTCTTTGAGATGCCCTTGGTTTGACCGGTTATCCAGCTCCCGCCTGCTATAGATTCACCGTCCAAAAGCTTTGTAAGTTGACATCGACACAACCAATAATGACTGTCACTGAAGAGGGGCATGTTGGCGACTGCCCCGCCAACGTTTCACATTGAGGCCGGAGTCATTCTGACACAATGTCGATAGCCAGCCAAGCACATGCATTATTACTCAAGTCAAGCTATCAAGCCCCTTCATACCACGGTCTGATCCACAGTCGGCTTCCCGAGTGTTCAGCCACCGCCACGATTTGGTACGGGAATGACTTTGTTACTAACAATAGCAGGGTCGCAGCCACAATAGTCCTGGGCGGCTCCTTGCAGAACATGGCAATCTCCACCAAAATGCCAATGAGTTCCAATGGGGATGCACTTGACTCCGCGATGATGTAGTAATTTGTGTCTGTGCCTTGATCTCAAGGACATCCAAATCGATTGTACCTTGCTTATTGTTGGCCCTTTGATAGCGGGCATATTGTGTGGGAGAGGCCCCGAGATCCTGAGAAAAAAGTGCTTGAAGTTGATGTTCGACAGTCACGAGCACACAAGTCTGCAACGCACTGTTGCCACTCAATGCATTTCTCGTAGCTATCAAGCCCCAATCAACTCCCTCAAAATGATGGACTTGGCACGACGTGGAATTATCGGTTGGGATCCGTGAGGTCCAAACTGAACACACTCATCGCCATGCCGATGCGACCTATCATCAAATCTCATGTTGATCTCCAAGCGACTTAACCCGCAATGACTGTATGTCGCGTTTGCGCAGGTCTCTTGAACACCGGGTCTCTCGAGTAATACCGTAACAGACCTGGGCTGGCTAGCGAAATGACTCGGCTCTGGGGCGGCCTACAGTATCGCTGGCCGATTCTGGAAATGTCGAAAAGGATTGTGAGAATGAGTGCTTCAACGATTTGGAAGTTCCATTGAGATGGATCCGCATAAGAATAAACCTGGAATGAGGCCTGAACTGCTTCCAGGCCATTGATACTCGACAATCGATTGTTTGTCCGTGCAGCGGCGTGGATAACCACTGGGGGTGGAGGACATCTCAAGGGATATGTCGCGACGCTCTACCAATGATGCAGTGTATGTGAACTGCATCGATATCCTTCACATGGACTTTTGGTTCCTGACTATCGAATACGTCCTGATGCAGCCCCTTTCTATCACGATGTCAGTGGTCAAAAGCCATCTCATTAAAATTGAAAGACCGCATCGCGCCTTTTGCGCTAGATTCAGGGATGAGTCCAATCAGCCTAGATCCACGGCAACTATAATTAGTTATCTCATGAACGACAGTGCAATATCCCTGATTCATATCAACCTGGCGAACGGCCGAAAGATAGGATATCTAAACATAGAACGACACAGTGAGACTGTGAGTGGACGTGAATAAAGGTTCATATCGAAAAAGAAAGGTGTCTAGTTGGACACAAAGCGCTATTCAACAAATACCATGCATCGAGATCCACCGTTGGCCCGTCTCTCGAGGAAAAGGGGCCGAAGAACGTGACAAGATGCATCAAGTTCAATAGGCCCCCAGCCGGCATGTGGAGTCTGCAGTTGCCAGTGCACGAGGCCCATTGGGACTAATTGCGGGCAGCTCAAACTTTCAAAGAACTGTCTTCTTCTGACTCCTAAAATCTACAAGCTAAGCTGCCTGGATAAAATAGCTGCTGAATTCAACTGCCCGCTGTGCTCCCCCTATCATGGAGCCCTGAGCCCGCCAGTCTACCAAGTCATTTTGGCACGGTCATTGGACACAACAACAAAAAGAAGGTCACCAGGGTCAATTCCACCAAAGTCAAATGGCAGTTCCAACAGCCACCTCCACCGAGATATATCCGTGGTCGAGACTCGAAGAGCAGCAGTCCCCCGAATATTCAATTAATATTGGCGAACGGATGTCTTCCACCAGTTCATAGCACTAGCGCAGAAACCAGCTCCTTCCTACCAACTCTGGACGTTTCGAGTACAGTAATTGGGGGTCCAGATCTACCTGTAAAGAACTGTGCGGCGCACATTTACGCATGAACGGTGCTGCCACTGCTCGGGTCTCTGGACCTACATAATCAGCATCATGCACGATGCCAGGAACCATACATGATGTGGAAGAGAGACTGGGTCCGTCATTCTTATCCCCCTTTCCCCTGATTTGCGCCACGGAAAGGTACTGTATGTACAGTACTGACTTTACTGAGTCCTGAGTCTTCGGACTGGCTGTATCTTGCATGAGCTGGCACGTTAACAGCGCCTACCCAAGGATCCAAGCACAAGCCTAGACCTACCCTGGCCTGGCGCCTTGTCCCCGCACTTGCGCAGTGCCCAGGTGGTGGCTGAGAAAACCTTCGGAGTAAGCAGTGTCAAGCTCTCGCGAAGTCGCGGGTGACAGTTCAGCGAGGCACTTCTCAAACAAGAGCAAACAGACGCGTGCTCAGTGAAGAGTATTTCCGGATTCAAACTCAAGGCAGGCGCCTCCCGCTGCGGGGAAAGTGGCATTATTGGCAACGGGTATTAGAGAGTTCGTGACCATGACAGAGGCTTGACTGCAATGGAAGTGTCCTTAATTTGTCTTGATGCTGTTCGGCCCAATGGGACATTTAGCCTGTGGTTGCTTCTGGGCAATATCGTTGAACAATTTATTTGTACTCCGTACTGATAGCTCAAGTTATGGACGAGACATGCATCGAGAATTCGATGGTCGTCCGGAAAGCTCGGATACCCAATCAACTACTCCGTACAAGAGGTGGTTACTTCAGTAGATTTAATATTGCACATGGGACCCTAGGGACTGGAAGTTGGCCAGCTTTCTAGACGGTCCTTCCAGTGCATGGAGCTTGACTCAATTGATAAGAGCTTGTACCTTCTTTTTGGACTAGTCAATGTAACTTAACCATCAAGATACTACTCGCATGCATGGAGCATCCAGCACGCGATCTGTCAGCGTACGGAGTAGAGAATACTGTAGTACTCCGTACTCGAGGGAGGGTCAGGGGTACGGATCCACTCCAACGAACAAGTCTTTTTGGACAGGTTATCGCTTTCTCGGCAAAATACTAGAATAGAACAAGGCTAAGAAATAATGCCTCTGTTACTCCGTGAGTCCGTTAATTAGTTCGTTCGATGGGTCTTCAAACGGAAGGTCATTCAGCAACCACGATTCGCTCCCCTCGCTTAAAAGGTCACAGGCACACGGCAATGAGCATAAGGAGGAGCCTCGGGCGCGTGGGAACGACGATCTGAGATCATCGAGCCTTAGGTTTTGGTCTGCCGGGAGTTGTTGGTGAAACCGGAAGATGAACATCATGAACGTTTGGAGTAAGGACTTGCAACAAGCGTCATGGACTGATGGAGAGCGGCCGACACAGCTGGAAGGGAGCGCAGCTCTCACCCTTGCACTGCGTTGTTTACGGTGATGCACCCGTGCCCAGTGGGAATCAACGCATGGATGGTTCAGGGGTAAAGTGGAGGCTTTGCCACTCTCGCTGGGCATCGTGAGTGGCTACCATGCGGGGGGCGGCACCAGGAACGGGCAGTGGATCGGCGATGAATTAGTGGATTGGTTGGTGGATGCCGGCTGAAACCCGCTAAATGATCATATTCATTCCGTGCCTGAAAGATGTAATTTGCAGGCTCATACAAGGGTCTTTCTTGGTGGTCATGGTGTCTAATTTGTATGGGCGAAGACAAGCTGGAGTCGGAAATGAAGTGAGAGCCAAAAAACGGCCGGGTGTGGCGGTCTGGAATATACTGCCCTATACATTTCATTTGATCCAGACTCTAGCACAGTAGACAGTGGGGTATCCACCAGGCGCATTCATGCTTCCAACGTGCTAATTCGGGTGTATATTAAATACACTTCTCGTCGGGGAGCTTCAATTGCTGAAGTAAGGCTGTATGGAAGTCAGGTGTCTCACTCGGTTTCGCAACCTCATTCGATTCCACAGACCTCCACCATCATCCACTACCTCCACTGCGTTGCACCAGTGATCCTCGATACTCTCATCGAACTAACACCTCGATCGGCATCACCTCAACGCTAAGGTTACTAGCGGCTCTCAAAATTACCACGCCCTGGTCGTCACGGCGAAACGGCTCATCCCACGCGCCTCAGCGCACCAATCAGGCCCACCCCTGATCCTGTGGCTTCGGGGTCCAGCCATCAGGGCTGTGCGTGCAACCCAGTGGAAATTCAGGTACAGATATGGGGAGAAGGTTCAGGTCGCTGCAGGTACGGAGTACAATGCTTTGCGTTGCTACAGGTACCAACGACTCGAGCGCCACAGTCTGTACACCATACCACACCGCAATCTGCAATGTACTCGATACTTGCCCCCCACTCCAACAAAGAGGGCCACCAGCACTAATCCACCCAGGATTACGACTCCGCAAGTCTATCAACATCCAGTTCCAATTCAGACACTGGGCCTTTCCCCTTTTTTTTAGGGGCGGAAGTTGAAGGCCCCGCCGATCAACCAGCCTAATCTCCCCGTTCATACAAAGGGCCCCTGGCTCCCCCGTGTTGCCCTGTTTCTTTTCTTCCTTTCTCCAAGTTCATACTTCGTTGCCATCGCATCAGTCACTCTCTCGACTTCGGTCATCCACTCTTTACCAACTACTACACTCTTTGCCTAAAAAGCTACGCTTTTTTAAACGCCTTTTTAAATCACCTTTACGGTTTTTATCTTCCATTACACATATTCAAAATGCGTTTCGCCGCTGTTTCCGTTGCCCTCTTCGCCGGCCTGGCTGCCGCCCTCCCCAACGGCGCTGAGTCCACCGTCTACCAGACCGAGGAGGTCACCATCACCTCCTGCGCTCCCACCGTCACTGACTGCCCTGCCCGTGCCACCCAGACTGGCGCCAGCGCTGTCCCCACCGTCTCCGTCCCCGCTGGCGGTGTCTCCCCCGTCGGCAGCTCCAGCTGGTCCAGCGCCCCTGCTCCCGTTCCCACCTCGGTTGCTCCCGTCCCTGCTGGTCCTTCCGTTACTGTTGTCCCCGTTGTCCACACCACCTGCGCTGCTGTGACCTCCTGGTCGACCGTTGCTATCCCCACCGCCTCCTCCCCCGTTGGCGGCAGCTCCAGCGTCGTCCCCAAGGTCCCCTCTAGCGTCGCTCCCGTCAGGTAAGATTGATATATCCAATATTTCCTATCAACATTGCTAACATTCCGTCACAGCTCCGCTACCGCTCAGCCTTCCTCCACCCCCGCCTTCAACGGTGCCGGTGCTCTGTCTGGCTCCCTCGGCTTCGCCGGTGCTGCCGCTGTCGCTGCCTTCTTCCTTGCTTAAATGACTTATTCAGTCATGGACTACTTCGTGTGAGCTATTCCCTCGTGGGATAGTCAGCATGAAGTGGTCTCAGCAGAGGGATTGGCATAGGAGAAACGGAGAAACTCGCTTGTGTGATATAAACCCCGGGTTCTTGGTGACTTTTATACCTGACTCAATTGTTACTTGCTTTCTTATTGGATATGCTTATCCTTTTTTATCTTCTGCTTTTCTTGATATACATATTTCTTCTTGGGCTTCCCTGGATAGCTTCCGAGTTGTGTGAAGCGCTTGGCGGCTTGAGCACGACCTTAATGTAAACCATGACAGCTTTCACCATGATTCCTTTGGCTTCCAGAACCCGTAGCCCCCCTTTTTCTTTTTGTGAATGTATCAACATTACTTGGCTGTCTATTTATTTTCTTTCTAATCTTAGATGTCGTGAATGCATTTGCTGATGCTTGATTATCGACCGCCCGCGTACCTCTCTTTCATGTCTTTCCGTATACTGTAATATCATAGTGTGTGATCGTTACCTGGCTTGTGGTCCCGTTCGCGATCAAACTAAAGCGTCTAAGGACTTTGAACCAGATCGGGTCTGTGTCTCGCCCTTGTGTAGAATCCTCTTGTTATACAGAGTCTATGAAGATGAGGACCCGGTTTGCCTGCCGACTAGACGGATTGACCACTGCAGCTGGATTCTTCTCAATAATGAATCTGCGATTTGCCTCCGGCAGGACATTCATCTCCGAGGCTTTCTTATCTTAGGGAGGTAGCAACGTGCGACTCGGACAAGCGAGATATATTTGATATTCGTCAAACCCCGGAAATAGAAACTCGAGAAGTACACTTTCGTGTTCTCTGGGTCTTCACTATATACTTTTTGTGATCGTCCTTCTTGGCAAGCCATGCATATGCTTCATGGTGGGGTATGATGAAGTCAATAAAAGTGAAATCATGGCTCGTGTTATTGCGATCTGTCACAACTCCGTCACAATAGACACGAGATTGTTCGGCATTCCAGCCCTGGAGATGGTCTCAATGTTGTTTCTATTCAGGGAAAAAACTGGAAGAGCGAGCCCAGCCGGTACATCTCTGGGGCAGTCAGGTAGAAATATCTACCTAATTTCCTCACCCGACATCGTTACTTCTTATTCCTCCGATCTCGATGTTGAATTGCACGACAAGAAATCACGAGAGCGGCATTTTGGATAGTCCTCGACTCCTCGGGATGGATGGCCATGTGGAATGACTACTGCCACGATAGTGTTCTGTCCCCGAAAGGACGATCCCACCAAAAGCTTACCCCGAAAACGCCTGGCCCCATTGTGTCTTCCAAAATAGGCGGTCCGTGAACGAACCGCGCTTCTAGTAGCGCCAAACAGGGCGCACCTCGTACAATGCCATCGGCATCAGGACCGCACGGGGAAAGACAATGCGCGATGCATCGCACAAGACTTTGACCCCAGATGCCATCAAATTAACCACGCTTGATGGTCTTGGCTCTGCGAGGGAGTGATGTCCCTGAACCAGTCTGCCTCGTCTCAAGGGGTGGCCCTCTATATTGAACGGGATCTCAACAGCCAATGACTGGCTCTGAACTTGAAACCAGAAGGAACATGACACTAAATCAAGGCTCAATTCGCGGCACCTGACTCGCCTGATAGAACAAGGCTCGGAGGTCATGTCGCATTGCAGGTAGCTGACAAAGACGACCTTCTATCTGGCAGGTGCTTTGTGGCAGTGACGGCCAACACTACTACGGCCCCAACAAAGGATCCTCATCCTCCCATCAGCTTAGAGCACAAGCAAAAAGAAGGGCCTTATAAGGCAATCCGATCCCGCACCCGGGTGATGGGCCTTTTCAGTGCCTTGCTCTAACTCTCTACACTTTGTCAAGCGTGCGCATCGCGGACTCGAGGGATGAACTAACTGACCTGGCTGACAGTTATAGATTGTGTGACTTAACCCCGTTTCAAAAATCATCAACACGAACAAGATCGCGCTTGGCATACGACCCTTCGATCCGAGATTCCGAAGTGGCTTTCTCGAGTGACTGCCGAACCTCGTTCCTTGGCCCTGATCTTCGGTCTTGGATACGAGCTCCCCACGCCGATCCACTATTTACGTCTATCATAGCGGATGCTATTCGTGTTCAAAGATAGAAATACCGGATAAATTTATATAAAGTCCTGCGGCTTGCGCTCATCCTCATGCTCCGTGAGGTACTGTTTTGCTCTCTTTTTGAGAGATCGCATTCAGCATCGTCTCGCCGACGCCGGCGCGACATCAACCT
Organism: Penicillium sp. PG106-07D; assembly: GCA_037042255.1. Classification (NCBI taxonomy): domain Eukaryota; kingdom Fungi; phylum Ascomycota; class Eurotiomycetes; order Eurotiales; family Aspergillaceae; genus Penicillium; species Penicillium sp. PG106-07D. The sequence goes on along the minus strand of JAXQJV010000029.1, from coordinate 2,717 downwards.
GCCTCTGATGGACCTCTCATTGCTCGTGGGCCCTCCCCTCGCCGATTCGAGGGTAATAGTCCCGTTCGATCCTACATTCCCTCGTATCCAAGAAGAACCTCCAACCCCAGTGACCGGAGTCCATTACCAAGATTATCACAACCTCTACACAAAGCCACTTCCTCCACGGCCCGCCTCTGTTGATCCCTCTGACTTGCGACAACTACGGCAGTCAAGATCAGATGACCATAACGTCGTATCACAGACCAACCTGAGCTCGAGTGACCGTCATCTGCGGCGCATGCCCGCGCAGAGAGGCAGGAGGAACACATCGAATGATTTACAGCTTAGTGACGGCATCGCTGCCGCAGACCCAGTACGAGATGCGCGTTCTCGATCGCCTCCCATGAACCCATACCTATATACTGAGTGCCGGGTGCCTAGACGGCCTCAAAGTGTGCCTCTCGTCTGGCTGGACGAGGAGGAGCTGTGGGTGATCGCGGGCAGCTCTCAACCGTCACCGTGGCCTCCAATCCGGCAAAGTCGACCACCCCGACTTGAAACTCACTTGAGCGAACCGTCCTGGCGCAGCGAAGTCCCCGATGAGGAGGACATAGGTGTTAGTCCACTCTCCCCGCCGCCTTCGTATGATAGCCATGGCTTCAGCCACGCACACGTGATGCGCCAGCAACGTGGCTCGGAGTCAAGATGGAGCGCCGTTGCGCGGCGTGTGCATGACTCGTCGAATGGATGAGCACGCGACACATTCCTAGGAATCTTGTCCTTCATTCGTTTATAATACGATCACGAAGGAATGGAGTCTCCTAGAGGGTGGAAGTGCCAGAGATCCACCGAGATATTGAAACGTGCCTCGACCCCGATGTTGTGTTTAGGGGTAGTTGCACACTGCAAATGAGTGCCATGGTGAACCGTCCCGATGAATAAGTTGACGGGCTACGTCGAGGTCGTATCTCAACTGAGGATATACCTGATTTCTTATTTGATCATGTGGATACTTGGCTCGTGTGGCTGGTTCAAAAAAACAAAGTACGAAACCCGTGCCTGGGAGCTGAGGCACCGAATGGGTGTGAATTGATAACCCCGAAATTGCAAATCACAAACGTCCACCGGGCATCTTGATTATGTGTTTCTTATATGTCTCGACGGCAGAAGATCGACCCTGTCTGCCAATATATACCCACCTGGTTCCATCCTCTTGGAACGCAGGGCATCTGAGATTAGTGTCATTACCTGTTTCAAACATTCAACTCAACAAATACCACCTAAGCCCAAGTCCCGGAGTACACATCGGTAGTAAAATATCCGGCATATTCGTTGATTGACAGGACTTCGTAATGTTAACCGCCTCCGGGTCTGTCTCTCAGCATATCCTCTGCGATAACGGGCAGTGATTCTCCCCCTCTTCCTGCTAAGCTGATCACAGCGTTGGTGTGTGCCCATCGAGTCAAACTGCAGGATCCACTGCTCCACCTCGAGACCGCTGACCTGTCGGATGTTGCGTGGCGGCGAGCACAGTCACGTCTCGAGGACTGCTGCAGGCGAATGACTCTCCATAGGCACAAATCCATGCTGCATCACCAAGAAGTCCTCATAGTGGACCTCGTAGGCCAGCACAGAAGAAGCTTCTCGAAATACCCCAGCCATTGCACTTTACGTGCCGTCATGTCCGGCAGGAATTAGTTGACTCCACGTCTCCAGTCCTCTTGCGCGCTAACACAGACCAGCAGCTCTCCAGCCTCTGAAATAAATTTTTCGTGTCCCGCAAGGCCAGGAGCCAAAAGAATAGGACCGAAGATACGGGATGGAATCACGGACTGGATTGTAGATTGTATATAATGCGACCAAAGTACGAGGCGGGGGAAGCCCATCCCCCTCTTCTCTCAACACATCTTTCAAGAGGATATACATTACTCTCTTTTGCTGTTCATCCTACCGATCTCCGTATATGTCTGGCCGGCCTGGAGCTCCTCGCTGGTCTACATTAGCATCCTCGCCCCTGACAGCCACGACTAATGACCGATAATCTCTGATAAATTGATGACCTGATCATGGCTGAACGGACCTGACCTTTCATATTTTTCTTTTTTGGCACACTTGCTTCTTTTCTCTTCTTCTTCTTCTTCTTCTTCTTGATCTCCATCATTGCACCGACTTGATCTTCTCGACTTCCTCTCGTCGAGGTGCCTTTCCCAGCTCCGAACCGTGGCTCAGTCCCGATTTCCGCGTTTCTACCGCCTTCGTCGACGTTCGATCCCCTCCGAAAAGAAAAAAAAAAGCGACGGGTCCCCCCCAACACTAATGGTCCAACTCGCCCACATCTTCAAAAAGGACAAGGACAAGGACAAGGACCGGGAGAAAGATAAGCCAGAGAAACACGACTCATCTACATCCCCCACTGCAAGACCGCCCTCCACCGCTTACGACCTCTCCGACCCTCCTCTCTCCCCGCGACCATCTTTCTCCAAGTCATCCACCAAATCCAAGTCGTCCTCTAAATCTCCCTCGAAGTCCCCCGCCAAGTCGCCAACCAAGTCCTCCTCCCCGACCAAGAATCGCTTCTCCCACAGTCGATCTTCGTCCTCCGCGTCGACTAACGCCGCCCCCTCCTTCAAATTCACCCGGTCCTCGCGAGACCAGGACCTTCACCCACTTAATCTTCCTCCCGACGAGCTACGCCGTCGACTCTCGGCCATGGCGGCGTCTCGAGATGACCAGCG
>JAXQJV010000028.1:0-41197 GCA_037042255.1 Penicillium sp. PG106-07D | reverse complement strand
TCGAGTACCCTGCGGACAAGGACCTTCTCCGTCCTCTCGAAAGACCTATCTCCGCCATCCAAAGCCGGCCTCTGCCTTCATATTTCCCGCCTGCGTCGCTGGCCAATTCGATCCATGCGCCCGTCGATGCTTTTCAAAACTTGGCGTTGCATGATCGAGTGGATCGTAATGATCCGCCTAGGACTCCTCCTCCATCGGATCTGCCGTGGAACGTGGAGGAGGAACGGTGGATGTACCGTCGGGATAAAGAGCGTCAGGCCTGGCGCGATGCGGCTAGTAAGGCGAAAGAGGTATGCGCTGGTATCCGGGCTATCCGGAAAGACGGCCGCGGCAAATGGATTGAGGCTCTCACTGGATGAAATAAAGAGACTTGGGAGTCCAAAGCCTACCTGTCTCCGTGATTTCAGCTTAGCTTTGGTCTGCCTAGATGCCCGATACCTTAGACGCGTACATATATTGACTGTAGAAATTGCAACTCGAATTGGTCCAGAATTTGATGAAGGCATAACAACTTGCAAAAAAAAAGGATAGTCGCGAAACGTTTGATTTTCCTACCCAGCTGTACAATGGTATCTTAGCATGTCTAGCACTCCTCCATATCTACTTCACTTGCGGCCCCGATTAAACGTCTTCAAAGGATCCACCTTCCCAGTCTTTTTGCCTTTCCCACGAGCACGATTACGGTCGCGGGCCTTACGAATACGATTCTCGCTCGTTTTCGTGAACCCAACATATCCCACATCCTCTTTGGAGATACCCTTGCGTCCCTTAGCTGGCATCAGGTACTCGGGAACGTGCTTCAGATGCGGGTGCACACGGGCAGCACGCAACTCGCCGTCGTGGCGCAGTTGGCGCAATTCGTCAGGGTTCTCCTCGAAGTGGCGCTTGAGCTTCTCACTCTTGATCAGCTCTTGACGGATCTCACGGGCACGGGCTTCTTGCACTGCGAGACGGGTGACTGCGCGCAGGGCGTCGGTCATACGGTAGCGGAAGGCATCAACTTGGCTCATCTCGAAATGGTACGGTTTGACCTCGTTGCCGATCTTGGCTTGACGCTTGATGATTTTGGCGACGACGGTTTCGTCGTTCTTAGCCGTGGGAGTCGATGTGGGCTTGTGCTTGCCGTATTGATCGGCAGGAATGACAAATGAGAGCGCCATGCCAGCTTTGCCTGCGCGGCCGGTACGTCCGATGCGGTGGGTATAGGATTTTGAGGTCGTGGGAAGGTCGAAGTTGAGGACACATGCAACGTTTTGGAAGTCGATACCGCGCGAGATACCGTAGTCCTTTTCTTTGTTGGACATCTTGCGCTTCTTCGACTTTTGTTTGCTGTTTGATTCCTCTGGTTCTTCCTCGTCTTCGCTGTCACCAATTTCTTCCTTCTTTTCGGCATTGTCTTCGACTTCCTGTGACTTCTTGGAAGGTTTAGGTGTGCCCATAACCTCTTGGTCATCAGCAGCGATAATAATATCGTAAACACCCTTGTTGAATTCTTGGACAACGTGTAGTCGCGAGTTGATGGGCAGTTCTGAGTTCAAAACGCAGCTCTTGATGCCAAACTGTTCCAAGAAGAGCTTCACACGGTAGCAGCGGTCCACATCACCCACGAAAATAATGACCTTGCCCTTGACCAGTTGTAGCTTGAAGATGACATATGTAAGGAGGAACTTTTCGTCTTCCGCACATCTATAAATGGCGAGTTAGCAAGTGTTCTTAGCCAACAGCACAATGATATCCAACTACATACCTGACCACAAACTGGCTGACTTCCGCACCCTTCTCTTCCTTGTCCTCCAACTTCAAAATGACCGGGCTGCGGCAGAACAGGCTTTTGAGGGTATCGACCTCGGAGGTAAGGGTGGCACTCATCAGGAATGTCTGCACACCACGAGGAATGGCCTTGGACAAAGCATTGATGTCCTCTTCGTATCCATATGAAAGAACCAAGTCGGCCTCGTCGATGACAAGATGTGTAAGCTTCTCGAGTGACAGGGCGGAGTTGTTGACATTGGCCAGGACTCGAGTGGGTGTAGAAACAATCAAATCGGGAAAATCGGCGAGCATGGACTGCTGCACGGCGTCGGACACCTTCTGGGTGAGGTTGACGGATCGGACATCCTTTCCGCAAAAGGCAGTAAAAGAAGTGATGACCTTTTGAACCTGTTCCGCAAGTTCGCGAGTGGGGACGAGAATAAGCCCAGTAGTAGCTTTCAACGAGGGATCGGCCTGTTTGAATTGGAAGCGATGGGATTAGTAGTGGTTTTGGCTTATATCACAACATCCGATCAGACTAACAGATTTCCGTTGGAGGATTGCTTGCAGCACAGGGAGGACGTAGGCAGCTGTCTTTCCAGAGCCAGTTTTGGCACGGGCTATTCTTGTTAGCATTTGCGTACTCATAGGCTACGATATGGATATTGACTCACCCAGAATATCCTTTCCTTCAAGGGCCAGAGGAATCGCCTTCGCCTGGATTAAGGTTGGCTTGCTGAAGTTTTCCTTGATCAGAGCCTGGCGCAGCCTTGGGTCGAGGTTGAGTGCCTCAAAATCGAATTCCTGCTCATCCTTGCCTGCTGGCTTAGGCGATGGAACGTCGTTTTCATCCAACTTGCGCTTCATGTCTGCTGTGTTGTCTTAGTGTACGATTCAATGCCAAAGGCGAAAAGATCCATTTGGGAAATTTCGTCGGGCGGTGAGATTTTCGCAGGCAGAGGGCTCCACTGGTGGATCCATCGCATCTGCTGACATCATCACCCAGGTGCCCAATGCGGATAGAACAAAACATGGTATATATTGGATGTTGTCTCTCTCAAAACCTGACCACTTGTTTTATAGGACTTACAGTAGGCTAAATCAAAATCCAATTTGAGCATTACATATGGAAGGGTATAAGAAAGGGATGGAATCCACAGGACACAGTCATTTGTTCCAGCACTAAATGATCGTCAAGGTGACGGGTATAAGCGCATGATTAATTATCCTCCGCTGAATAGATAGGAATGACCAAAGCACTCAACTATGGGTGCGAGTTACCGTTAGCAGGAAAATTGCCCTGGCTGCCCGATGGGTGTCGAAGATGTTTCACTTGAATCTTGCTCGCTTCGCCTTGGCTGGCCAAGCTAACCTTCAGCCAGTCGTTGGGCGTCGCCAAATGCTCCACAGAGCTGCGCATTCGCATAACACATTCCCGGTACAGGCAATTCTGCTCAAACCGCCAGCTGCACAGAAGAGCACGAACCATACCACCTTCTCGTCCGCAGATGAGCGCCACCACGGGAGGTCGCTCTGCCGCAATGACGGAGACAGTCATGTCCCCGGTGTCCACAATAGTGAAAAGGCGATGTCCGTTGGGAATGTTCAGGCTCTTGGCTTCCGTCTGCCACCACGTCGGATCTTGAGGCTCTATCCCCTCTCGCGTCTTTTTGTTGCGCAGGTTCTTAGAGAAGATCGTCGACGAAGGCGCATAGGCGAGACGGTGATTGAAGTTGCCGTAAATGATCTTCTCGATCTCTCGTAGGGGCATGGTCCCCTCAAAACCTACCAGGTGGCAGGAGACACCCGTGGCGCCGCTGTTGCAAAGCTGTCGCACTGCCCACGGGCTGAACCAGGAGATGATCCAAGCACATCCCACAAACAACGCCACACCGAGCAGGTACCTGGACAGATTGATGGAATTTGGGCTGTCCATAAGCGAGAACTCGAGCGATATGAGGGACGAAAACAGACCCAAGCCAGTAAGCAGGAACCAAGCACCAGCATACACGGCTTGCTGCGAGATGGTGGCCCGGAACCCGTTCAAGTCTTTGACGTATTTGACCCGTGGGAAGTTCTTCCACCGGATGGGGATACCGCGACATCGATCGAGAATGACCGTGGGTGTGTACTGCTCCTCACCAATGCCAACCACATTGCAGGTGGGCTGTATGTCCCAGAGATGGACCGAGTATTGGTCGCGATCGGCAATATTTCGCAGAATCATTCCACTGCTAGCCACTTTGTTGTCGCATCGAGCAACATCTTCAAGCTGCTTTGTAGTGGGATGGGATGGCCACAGACAGACAAGACGCTCAAGTAGGTTGTCGCTATCATTCACAAGCGATAGCCGTGCAATAGCTTGGAATGGACTATCCGTAGGATTCGGGCTGATGCGATATGATAGCAATCCCATAGCGGCGTAAGCCATATCAGCAGTTGTGTATCCCTGTGTGTCCTTGCCAGTAGATTGTTGCGCCATGGCTTGAACGGCACAGGTAAACAATTGCAACTCGCTCAGCTTGGTAGTGTTGGTGTAATGGTTGATAAGATGGCCGATTACATCCTCGTGCGATTCATCGTTTTGTTCCTCGTGGCTCAGTCGGAAACGAGATGTAGGTCCAGGCCAGAAGCTGTCATACATGTCCGTCAAGGTAACGTCGAAGCTTGGTAAATCTTGTTTGTCGGTTTCAGTTGTATCTGGATTCGAAAAGCAATATCGGATCTTGCCAGCGGCCAGAAGGACCTCTGGTAGCGTCCAGATGCGCTGTCCCCATATTCTCTTCTGCTCCGGGTCGTCGCTGGGTAGGACAACGTAGACTCGTTTTGCACAACGAACTGCATCACAAATTGAATGGACGTCTTTCGTACGGTTTGATTCCGCCCTCGCCTCGTCGGTATCGTCATTCACATCATCGGGCGAAACACAATCCAGATCGACCCAAAAGGCCTCCACCTGGGGTTGACCTGCAAGTCTGCTTTTGTTTTCCTGCTTCAGCATCACCTCTGCGATGCGGTAGAAGAAGGGTCGCAACTCGTTATCGCTCTTGTTGAGGTAGTTCGCTCGAGAGAAACTGAGAAAAATGTATGATTGTAGCATGCCCGTCTTCTCATCGCGGAGCTCGGTAGTCTCTTTGACGACCCACTGTTGGGTTTCAGGATCTCTCACTACTAACCGACGAGGGATAGTGAGCTTCGTGAGCTGCGACTGGGGTTTCTTGTTTTCAGGCGACTGGTCCAGCACATTGACAGCGTGTTTGGGCCATTGCCAATGCACATTCTCGTATTCGGTGTAGGGCTCGGCGGTGCCATCATCATTCCAAGGGGCTGTGACAACTTCAATAGATAGTAACAGCTGAATGATCCAAGCAAAACACAAGGTGCAAAAAGCCGCGACTATCGGGTGCAAGATGCGTTGGAGCACTGTCGCCGCGTCTCGCTTGCGTTGTCTTCCAAGTCGGTCCTCCTCGTCTTCGTCATCATAGCCACTTTCATACTTTTCGAGTCCCAGTGGATTCAAGCAGAGTTCCGCCAGCCGAATGATAACTGGCACATGTCCCTTGATCTTTCGGCGACTCCAATGGCGAGGCTCAATATTGTCCAGGGCACTCGAGGCCGTCTGTACAACGAGGCGACGCGGATACTCTTTGTTCGTACTGTAATAAGTGTCGACATCTGGGTATTTTTCGTGCTCATTACCCCGCCAGGGATTTAGGTAACGTCGCTTCCGGTATACTTGCTTCGAGTCTTGCAATTCTAGCATGCGATCCTTCAATTGGTCTTGAGGGATGGAGGGCCGATGGGTCATGCCATCGAGGGTCCAGTGCCGTTTACCATCGTATTGGCGCGCTAGATGTTTCTCGGCATCCTTGATCTGACGTTGCTTATCGTCGCGGTGCGAAGAGAAAGACACACCCATCTTTACGATCGCGACAGCGTCACCGATGGAAGACAAACACAGTAAATTGTCTTCACTGTCTGGATGCTGCGGGTAAAATTTCAGCTTGTGTATCAAAATCAGCCCATAGCTCTAGTAAGTGGGGAGTTTAGGGTCTATAAGTTTGGCTTGGTCCCTCTGACTGGGAAGCCTGTGTACGAAGTATAATGACATTGGAAAATAGGGGCATGGCGTAAGCCATCGTGTTTGGAGGCTGAGGGCTGAATAGTAAAGCGGCAAGTCAAGCATGTCTCCATCTGTTGCAAATGCCGATCGGTAAGCATGATCAAGGAGTACGTGCATCTTGACCAATCCAATGGGTTTGAGTCCAGCAGGGGTTTCTTCACTAAGGAAAGCCCGAGCACCACACTGCAGTGGACATTGGGACTCCGGAGTGATTCCTCCACAGACCTTCAACCCCGGGTTCAACCCATCTTATCAGTCACAAATTGAACTATATTGCTCAAGAGATTACGACTGTGTTCACAAGACAGGACGTTCCCGAGACCCTGGACGCAGAAAGGCCTTCGAAGAGAGAGCAAGTCAAGATACCATAACAGCCACTGCACTGTAGTCCAGTTCGCGCTAGTCTTGCAAACTCCACTGCTTTGACCTTTTAGGAAGTTGCTAACTAACTAACTAACTAGTTTTGGTTAACTACCTTATTGTCAACCTGAGCTTACAAATCCCCAGTCCACACAGAAAAGGGTGCAGGAGAGCCGCAAGTTGCTGGAACATTTCGACCACCAGCTAAACTAGTTTGTTTGTGGCATATGGAAGGGTCGTGGGGGCCAAACTGGACTGGCCAACCAATTCCACGCCTGCCCGCCACATAACGAAGCAAATAAGCCCTCGTATACTCCGTACTTGTGGAAGATCAGCTGTGATGAGAAACCCAGTATTGCTGCCATTGGGCTTTCGCAGTCCATCGCGGTCGGGCCAGCGCCACGAGGATATGATAATTGACAAACGGCTAAATCCGATGGGCCAAAACTCGGACGATACATGTCGAAGAGATCAGAGAAAAAAGCTTTTATGGACGAAATAGATTCGACAGGTTCGCAGAGCGGCAGAGGTTCAGTAGTGTAAATGAAAATATCTCTTCATATAGATATCTGCCAAATATCGGCGGGTTGTACGGAGACACTCACCTGTACTCCGTACACGCAAATCTGACCTGCAGAGGGTCAGCTGCATAAGTTGCGAAATTTATTCGCCCTAATCAAAATAGCATGATCATCCTGGAGATTGTCCAAAACAGTGAAGACTAATCTCCCCTGAGACTGGTTATCTGTGGGGCACTCACTCCCTGACGGCCCGTTTCGCCCATGTCCTTGAACCTTCTCGCTCTTTTGCTTTTTCTAAGCTTTCGAGCGCTGAGTGGTGCCGCTCACTAGGTGCTCACTTGCTTACTCTCGTGCCAGAACGGCCATGCAGTCAGCACTTAGCGCACTCTCAGGCGCATAAATTGCGACCCACAAGGTTGCCGCTTTTTGTGGGCTTTGGAGCAAATGAGATGTCAGGCCTGGTAGAGTCACCAGAGCCGTCATCATATCGGCATACTTCGAGATATGGATGGTTGTTATTCCATCTCCCAGCCCTTATCATAGACATTGATCACGACTCCGAAGATCCTGCACATGTTCCCTTGGCATGGAAAACTCGCTTCCTGGGCTGAGGGCACAGGTCTTCATATCGATGCCCTCGGCCTCGTTACGCTCCTTGGAGCGGAAGAAATGGACCGCAGCATTGGGAGGCTTGTCCCGAGCCTCTACCTGGACTTTCTACCCTTGCTAGGAGCATTTGTTGTATCCGGGAACCGGTTCACCGAGAGGAAGTCTGGTTTTACTCTCTACAACATCTCAGAGGGAATCATGACCACCGAACTTGCTGGGTGGTTCTCCCGATGGCTTCAAGGCCAAGAGTTGCATCGAGTCCGCAGCGTGATCAGATGGGAAGTTGGTGAGCGACCTCGCAGATGGAAATCATTCCTCGTGGGATTACTGTTGATCAGCGTCCCCGCTTATGGAACACTCATCGCGCTCACTGTGTTGGCGGCTGATTGGTGGGGCTTTGCGAATGTCATGGCCATGATGGTTTCGGTCATCGTCCGATACATCCAGGTTGCGCAAAACCAAGCCGGTATTGATGAAAACATCAAACAAGCTCGAGAGGAAGCGCAGATATACAATTATGCGCAAAAGCTCGAGCTATACGAGACAGCAATGGCACAACATGATGAGCTACGTCAAAAGGGAGTCAACAGCGAGGAGACCAAATTGCCTGTGGAACCCAAGGATCCATACACAATGGCCAAAGTGCTCGTCATTACCGAGGACTCAAAAGCTGTCACTATTGTTGCGCCAAGATATCTCGTCAAGCCAGCCTTTACAGCCAGCCCGCAAATTCCAAACCATTTTCTATATACAGCATGCCAATGGATTGGCTGGGCCGCTTTCGCAGTGCATGTTATCAGCATTGGCATGGCAGGCCTATACACTCAGATTTGCTCGGTCGTCATCATAATTCTTGCTACCATTGCGATGGCCCACAAGGTTGGCTGCGAGGATTCAAGATTATGGCTCCGTCTGTGCAGCACCTTCGGACAGAATACGAGCGAAGATTTCGGGTATTCTTGCTGGGTCAGCTCGAGATTGAAGGCAACTCTTTCTTCCTACCCGGCATCCTATGCTGATTGGAGTGACAAACAAGAAGAGAGGAAACTTCCCAGTGTGCAGGAGGCAGATGATCCAAGGGGAGCTTTGCGATGGAGGCGAAGAAACCCGACCGACATAGAATCGTCTGTCTCGAAGCCAGCGACTGCAATCAAAGTTTCGGGCCGCCGCCAAGATCTTTACGCTTGGTTAGACTTGACAGCAGAGGAAGATAGTCGTCTTAACTTCTGGGGTCTCATACCCCACAACCAGGAGTGGAAAAATCTGTATCTAGAGAAGAAAGCCAGGCATCGCAGCCGGGTTTGGCATTCATAGGGACAAAAATTAAACAGCACACCAGCCTGTGAAGTAAGAGATTCTATGAGGTTTTTATTGCACAGAAAGAGCTATCACATCATCCGGCACCTCAACATCTTCAAGAATCGATGGGTTTTCCCGGAACTCATCACTCTCAATATGTTGCTTAAGAACCCCAAGCACGCTTCGCTCAATAAGAATAGCTGAAGATTGTTCCTGTGGCTTAACTGACATGACCCGAGAAAGGTACTGAAGCACTGCGACCAGCTCGATTCGGTTTCTGATCAGACCAAGTAAGGCAGGGGCATATGTCGGCTGAATTGCAGGCTGATCGACTGTGCCATCAACATTCAAAGCATACACAAGGTCGTCCTTGGTAGCTGGCTGAAGTGAGTTCAGAGCGTGCTCGTACATCTCAGCGGTCTCTTTATTTGTAACGTTGCCCAAGCACAACAGTCGCAACAGGGCACGTTCATATCGGTCGTCCTCCACCCTTAACCGTCGAAAACCTCGCCTGTGGATGTATTCTGCGCGTCGAAGGAGGACATGATCATATCCCTGGCGAGCATCCAGCGTGCCGTCAATGACATTGTAACAAGCATGGAAGACATTCCGGTAAGATTCAAAGATAATTTGGTTCAATTTCTTGGCACAGCTCCAGTCCATGTGGCCAGCGGCGCCGGCGATGTCCAGCAGCTGCTCCATAAAGCGAAGCTGAAAGCTACGTTGCCGGCCTTCCATTCGAAGTAGACTTGTCAAAGCCGCTGGCGCGTTCTCGGCTTGACAAAGCTGTCCAAAGTTGAAGAAGGCTCCAATCTCAATTCCCAGGAGCAAGTCGTCTTTATGTTCATCAGGATGTCGATCTAAGCACGGGACAAGCCCGGACCCGCAGGCTTTGAGGAGAACGTGGTCGTGGTTGAGGTGTGAGATGTCTTCTCCTGTCAAGTTCTGGTGATCCAATGCCAGTTGGGGATCCTTTCCTAGGTCATTGATGATGATTGAGGTAATCAAGGCGTAGAGTGTATCTGCGTCGGTGATGACTTGGCTGTAATAATCTCGAATCCAGTCGAAGGACTCTCTCGTCAGGCGGAGCTCTGTCGGCTGTGAGCTCACAAAGACTTCGTATTGTGCATTATGAATCCATCGTAGGGCCATAAACCCTACAAGGGTTCGATTGACTTCATCGTAGTCTTTCTGGTATAGAATATGCGAAGGTGACGGACTGCTAGGAATGGTCGCTTGAGGATCGCAAATTGAATACGCCCGGCGGAGCCGATCGATCTCATCAGGAAATTCTCGATATACCAAGTGCACGAGCTCCTGTTCGTCAAGCGCAAACAATGTGTCAGGACAGTTGCAGGCCTCCCGCAAGGATTGAGATTGTTTCATGTTCAATGGCGGGGAAATTCTCAGGTGTAGATCTTAGGCGTCCAGGGTGGCTACAAGCGCGACTTCATGACTTATAAAAAGCGCTCTGTCTCGCTCAAGATTTGGGCTTCGGTTTTCGAAAATCATTCATCTGCCCAGGCAATAAATAGCATAGGTTTGATACGGACTTTCCACTGCCTTGCACTCAGCCACGACTCAGCCGACTCAGCCAACTCCACTCAGCCACAACATCAAGGCAATTTCTGGCCTTGTAATTCAGGCTGCAACATGCAAGGATCAGCGAAGATCATTCGATATAGTTAGATCAATGGAAGCCACACTTACTTAAGATATGAATTTCGATCTTAAGATCGTGAGCAGAGGTCAAGACCGACTGCCACACCAATTGGCTTGCGGCTGCCCGGGACGCACGCACCGGGCACGTCTATTCTTCAAGGCTGGCTGCAGAAATGGTAGAGAGCCAATGGTATGGCAGGAATATTCGTACAACCCTGACCCGGTGAAGAAATCCAGAACCAGAAGCTGTGCTATGCGGTAGTGAAATCATTTTAACAAATGATCAAGTGACTTGTCCAATTATCATTCACTCATCTGCCTTCTTTGTGCTGCCCCTCGCCAGATTAATCAACAACCGCGCTCTACACCGTCAACACTAGTATCAAGCTCCGATTTTAAGCTCTACGAAGTGTGATCGAACTATTGATTGCAGGACCTCCAAATCAAAGATCTTCCAAAGTCAGAAACTTGGAGTACCTATATATGGCCGGTATTTATTGATTGATGCATGGCAATATTAACACAGGGAACGCTGATCCCCCGCAGGTATATTCACACACAGCCATCTTTGACGAGAGCGTGTTGGTCGACACCAAAAGAAATGGAAGACCACACAGCCGGGGTTCTCAAAATTGACCTCGTTAGATCAGTGGATGGATGGGCAATGGGTCAGCAATGAACTTGTCATGGACTCCAGACCTATGTGCATGTCGCAGCCACCGTATCAATCTCGTTTAGGAGCTTCAGCCACGAGATTTGCAGCTCATAGAGCAGAAGACGCTGGCCCTAGTAGAGGGGACAGAGGTGATCCCGTTAGCCACGTGTTGTACCACACACCATGAAGGTTATCTTCCGCCGTGGCCTCCACATCCTCGATTGTTCTACCACAAGCTTTACAGCCCACGACCACCTCCGAATACGAACTTCCGAGTCTACTTGCGCCTCGTACTAAGCGAGGAAATTGGTTGGATTGATTCAGAGGATGTTGACCTGAAAATCCAAGCAGTAAGCAATTCGAAGACCCCACGGATCATTGTCACATCGTCGAAAGAAACTATCGAAGAGTCGAAGACAACCGCGACCAATGGGAGAATATTCTGGGACTAGTGCATGACAAGGCTGAACGAGGTACAAGCCGTATTGAGGGTAGAACATTATGCCTCCATCGGCTCAGAGTCGAATTTGTCCTCAGGCTTCTCCTTTGCTGCCGCCAACAACACCGACCTTCTTTCATCAAGACCGAGGAATGTTTCGCTCTTCTAAGGGGGGCCGCATGCACTGTGAGCAGCTCCACAAGCTCAAAACTAACTACAAGACTTTGATAGACTAGGAGAATCTGCGTGAGCCCCTCAGTCTTCCGTTTGGGCCTGATTGAACAAGTTCACTTTTGTGAATCGATAGCCTCTGGAACCGGGCTGTGTCAATCGAGACACGGGGTTTTGCTATAAAAGTTCAAGTCCTGCATAAGGAAGAGGACCGGTATGGCGATAGCATTAGCCAGATGGCTCTCATGCTGTGGTGTCGTGATGAAACAGCAGGAATGGTGACTATGAGAAATAACGGTGCTGAGTATAGCTAGAGCGCGCCTATGAGCCTGTTAATATCTCGCCGGAAGCCCTCTATCTTTTGTGAGAGTTAACTTTGATGCTCTTCGCAATTGCCATTTCCTTCCCAAGCGCTCTGTCAAGTTATTGGCGTTCAAAGCTGTATGTTCCGGATTCTCCCCTATCCCCTCCACAAAGTGTGGTTATCCTCGGGTGGGCCGATGGCGTCGTTATCCGAGAACCGGACAAGCGGACATGTGCTCGCAAGATTCAGATTCATCAATCTCACATATAGTCAAACTCGCAAGTCTGGATTACTTTAGCTTCAATTTTTTCCAACTTCATAGATTCCCCACTTATCTGCTTAACCCCCATCGACCTTCTATACGCCTCTTTCCACACCACCCCGCACCCCGCAATGGCTACCCTTCAGGAGCAACTAGAGACATTGGCGAACAACTATACAGCTTGCGATGTAAGCTTATTTCCTCAGATCTTGAAAATCTCTCCTGCAAAGAAAATTGCACCTACAAGCACCTTCACAAGCCTAACATTCTCCCTCTATCCAGATATCAGATGCTCTCCTCAAGCTCCAACAAGTCCCACAAGGCGGCACCGCACGCGCAGGCTTTCTAGCAGATCTCAGTAAGAGCCCCCTACAGAACAAACCATCCCCTGAAACGGAAACCTCTCCAATGTAGCGAGCTGTCAAGCCAATACATTATACGCGCAGCATCTCAAGAAAACCCCAAACTAACTCACCCTCCCAAGCCCCCTTCTCGCCGATAATCGGCAGAAACGACCGCGCCAAAAAAATCGCCGCCCCAGCAACCACCTTCAAATTCGGCTCCAAAAATGACAAGGACAACATACCCGCCATTGCGCTCGAGAATCCCGAGAAACACGGATTCCCGCCGGGAAAGCACTGGGTCGATTTTACGGGCGACTTTGCCGCGGCGGACCCTGGCCATGCCGGCTCGATTGTGGTGATTGATCAGCCCGGGAGCCAGTACTGTGCTGTGACGGGTGGGATTATGGCGACGCGGATGAAGGTTTTGGGGATTCAAGGCGTTGTTGTGAATGGGCGGGTGCGTGATTTGAGGGAGTTGCATGAGACGGGTCTTCCGGTACGTCACTGTTCTTTTTTTGGATGGTTGGGGTGTCTCGAGGAATGAAAGGTGAATACTAAGATCGGTGTGATAGATCTGGGCTCGGGGAAGTTCGACTGTTGGGACGGGTGCTGAAGCTAAAGCGATTGTGCGGGATGTCCCTGTTACGATTGAAGGGGTGACTGTTTCTCCTGGGGATATCATCTTCTGTGACCCGATGGAGGGTGTTGTTGCTATTCCACGCGACTTGCTGGAACCCGTGCTCGAGTTGATGCCCAAGCTGATTAGCATGGATGATCAAGCTAAGAACGCCGTTGCACAAGGAATGACTGTCGCGGAAGCGTTCAAGACATTCCGGGCATGATTAGATAGATATCTATGTATTCGGGGCTGGAAAGAATGTAGAAGAATAAAATCTACTTCTGGATCAATTTTCACCTCAAAATCCTGGAAAATATACATGGAAAAAAATCAATCTCTCGTGGTATCCTCATAGGTGGTCAATGCACCAGAATCCGTGGATAGTGGATATGGAAGTAACCCCCAGACAAAAATAAAAAGCGCTGTGCAATGTACAATGGAAGAAGAGAAGCCGTTTACTCGGCAACCCAGACGGCAGCCATACCCATACCGGTACCAACACACATGCTGGTAACACCGATCTTCTTGTTGGTGCGCTTGAGCTCAGTCATCAGGGTGCTGACCTGGCGAGCACCAGTGCAGCCGAGAGGGTGACCGAAGGCGATGGCACCACCCTTGGGGTTGATCTTCTCGATTGGGAGGCCAAGCTCGTTGACGCACCACACGCACTGGGAGGCGAAAGCCTCGTTGATCTCGTAGATGTCGACATCATCCTTGGTGATGCCGGCCTTCTCGAGGGCAACGGGGATGGCAGCCCAGGGGCCGATACCCATGAGCAGGGGCTTGACACCGACAACGCTGGCAGTGACGTACTTGCCGATGATCTTCTGGCCCAGACGCTCGGCGGTGGAGCGCTTCATGAGCAGGACGGCGGCGGCACCGTCGGAGATCTGGGAGGCGTTACCGGCGTGGATGGAACCGTCCTTGGCGAAGGCAGGGCGGATCTTGCCAAGGGACTCGGCGGTCATACCCTCGCGGATACCGTCATCGGCCTTGACGGTGATGGTCTTCTCCTCGCCGGTCTTGGGGTCGGTCCACTTGACCTCGAGGGGAGCAATCTCCTCGTTGAAGAGGCCGGCCTTCTGGGCCTTGACGGCCTTCTGGTAGGAGGAAGCGGCGAAGGCATCCTGGGAGGCACGGGAGATACCGCGGTCCTTGGCCATGTTCTCAGACAGGACACCCATGGGGACCTTACAGTTGGCGGACTCGGGGTGGCTCTCGAGGAGCTCGGAGAACTCGGTAACGGCACCGGGACTATATGGAAACGAAAGTAAGCAACCATGTTTTAGATCAGATGGTTTTGGAAATCCATGTGTCACTTACCCGTACTGGGAGGTCATGCTCTCAACACCAGCACCGATACCAACCTCGATCATGCCGGACTTGATAGCATTGGCAACATCAACAACAGCCTGAAGACCAGAAGAGCACTGACGGTTCAGGGCCTTGACGGCAGTGGTCTCGGGGAAACCAGCAACGAGGGCAGCAGCACGGAACTCGGTAGCACCACCACCGGGAGGCAGCACGGAGCCGACGGCAACATCCTCAACATACTTGGGGTCGATACCGCTCTTCTGGATGACAGCCTTGAAGACACCAGCCAAGAGGTCGGCAGCAGCAGTGTCCTTGAAACCACCCTTGCCACCCTTGGTCAGGGCAGTGCGGAGGGCACAGGTGACAACAATATCATCGGGGTTCTTCTGGGTGAGGGCGGCCGCTCCCTTCTGGCTGCCAGAGCCGAAGTGGGAGGAAACTTGGGAAAGGCGTTGCTGAGCTGCAAAGGAGAGTCAGTTGTGCTGTCAAGTACCCAAGGAGATTTGCAAAACTGCAAACTGCACGTTGCATGTGCCAAATTCCTCGATGCTGACCGGAGGGAGCTCACCTGAAGACATGACGTCAATGTGGGATGAAGTCTGGGGATAATATGGGGAAGGGAGAAAAACCAACACAAGACAGGATGAAAAGAACTTTTTAAACGTTCACGGGCGAGGTCTATCTTATAAATCACGTCCGTGGATCCGGTCGTATTTCCCGTCGCAGCAATGCCCGTCTGCGTCGTGCATCGCAGCGAAACTTGGAAAGTGCCGAGGTCCCCGCAACATTGTTAATCCGAGTAATTCCCAGTCACGGGATCTCCAGTTGCTCTGCGGCATGTGAACATGTGAAAACTGCAGGATTCTCTCGTCTGACTGGGCTGATTCAGTCCACAGTGGACGTCATACTCGTGCTCTGTCCGTCGATCGGATACTGCCCGTGTGAAGATTGTCTCGGCTTAGTAGTGCCGGATCAAGTTCTGACCTTCTGAAGGCTGAACGTGATTATTCGACACCCCGACATCGACCCTCGGGCCACCCCCTGATTATTGTGGGGACGCCCTCGGGGTTGGTACCACCTTGAACGCTCCGCCGAGACGTTCTTCTGGATCACATGCCGTCGATGTACATGCTCTTTTGAAATAACTCTGTGCATCATCATTCTATGTAGATTATGCTCAGAGACTCAATCACCACACATACTTTCTGCCCTTCTATGGATTAATCAGTCGGTCAATTTATCATCTACAGCACCTACAGAAACAAACGGAGCGCTCCTCGCGCAATAATGCGATCATACAGTTCACGAATCCAATCTTAGGGCCACGAAGCTGTGTTATGACTGCTCTTCTAAACTCGGTTTGCTGATGAAGGAATCTGAGTGCACGCTCGGCATGAACGCCTACGAGCAACTAGAGGATGATTATCTCCCGGCGCTGGCGCTTTACAGATGCTTTTCACACTCATCATATGCGCGTGGCTGAGGGTTACCACCGTTGGCAGCTTAGAGATACTCTCGCCATCTGAGGAACAAGTCCTCACGGTGGCCCAGACATGTGCGACACTGAACCCTCTGTCGGCACCATGGCACGGGATATACGCGCTCCAGCATCAGTGGTGGTAAGTCGTGCGACAAGTGCGAGAAAGTGTAGATACTTCTCATGGTTTGGCGTGGCAGGTTGTATCATACCATGCCTGTTGTCTGTGATATCGCATGCTATCATGGGCAGCTATTCGGTGGGTAGACCTCTACGAGACATAGCCAATGTAGAAATTCTTGACACCACTTCAAGAAGGATCTGGCCGGAGCGTATCTCTACCCGTCCCTACTTGTTTCAAAATCTTGAACAGCCCATGTTGTTCACGAGTCCAGAGTTTGATACTTATGAATACCGGCTCATCCAGCGTAGACCGAAGTGTGTTGTTCTAGAACGTTGAGGTGGTGCGCTGCAATTGCTGGAATGTCAGTGCGGAGCGCATGCGGAGACCGGCAGATCAAATTATTTCTCGACCGCACGGCGCACGCAGACACCACCATTCAACTCAACTTACTGCCGGGTATCTACCACACAACGATACCTCAACGGTCATTTCTCTAGTCGAGAAGAAGGCGCTAGATTGAATTCCCATATGATCCGGCAATTATTCACAGCCGCCTCCCCGGCGCGCCTCGCGTGCCCGGTCTCAACCGCGACCCTCAAGCCCCAAATCGCCAGACAACCAACATGGCACCTCACCGTACGACCAACTCAATAGCCCTCTGCCCTCAAAACCGCCAAAATCTAACACAATCAACCTAGAAAACCTCTCCACTCTCCCTCCGCACCACCCGTCCCTTCTCCAGCACCCTCTCGACACCCTTCACATCCACGATCCACAAATCCTCCTCGCCCTTCCGCCTCTCCTCCGACAAAGCCGAGTCCTACGAGAACCCCAATGACGCATATTACAGCCCTTACAAGCCCAAGCGCCAATGGCCGCCGGACATGTCGAAGCTCTCGCCGAAGCACCAGTTCCGATTGGAGCGCAAGTACCGGCGGCGCGCGGCGCTGAAATACGCGAGGCCTAAGTTTATTAAGATTGTTACGTTGTCGCAGTGGGTTATTATTGGATGTGAGTGATTTGTGGACGATTCCTTGATGCGTAGAGAGTTTTGAGAAGGATCAGAGGGCTGATGAGTGTTTGTTTGGTATAGTTGTTGTGATCTATGCGGTACTGTTCATGAACTGGGATACTAAGGATACGCCATTTGATGGGGTAAGTTACTCTTCTTCTTTCGTCTGGAATTTCTTGTGATATTACGGGCTGACGATTCTCCTCACAGATCCGAGAGAGCGTCTTCTCGGGTGTCAAGGCTGTATTCTCCAGCCGGCCACCTCCTGGTCCGGTGAAGAGGGCGGATGAGAACAACGAGAGCGAATCTCAAAAGTAGTTCTCACGAGGAGATGTTCTGAGGTCGACGGCAGATAATAGATTCCTGGACACTGTACTATACTCATTCGGCGTAAATATTAGCTCATGAAGACGCATCTCCTCATCGTAATTCCTTTACGAACTTCAAGCACACTAATCGCATACTGATAGGTACTTTCAAAGGTCGCGAGTTCAGGAAGAAAAATCATTCAATTCTCATATCTGTCATGCCTCATCTCAGGAACTAGCCGAAAAGGCAGGCGTCTTTAATCCGCGAAGAGGAAGGCACAGGAGAGACGTGCCTACACATCGATCCACGAGAAGGACGTCACGTTCCTCGGCCCATGCCATTCTCTCCCGCCGCCTGCTTGACTTCATCACATCATGTCCGCAGAAAATTTGCTGGACATCAAAGATGCAACTCCATAAACTCCAGAAATGCCAACGCCTTGCAACCCAAGAGACCAAAGCAGGGAGGGTGGAAATCTTCATCAAGCGTAAGCGACAAATCCAGCATGCTCCCTTTAAGCATGCTGGTGCGACCCCTAAAACAAATATGAACCGTAAACTCCGAGTCATGAAGCGTGAAATCGACATAGGACAATAGGGAAATGGTAAGAAAAACACAAGAAAAGAAGAAAAAGTTGTCAAGCGGATGTTGTATCCAGGGCTTGACGATTAAAGCCAGCGAGGCATATCACTGGATGGGGTCGTTGGGCCCAGGGGGGTGGTGAGCCGAGTGTCCGAGAAGTCGAGCGCCAAGTTGAGCTGAGGTGGCTTGTCCTCGAGGAGACCCTTCTTCGGGCTACCTGGCGCAGCCTTCTTGGGGGACTTGTTGGGGGAACCAGGTTCAGTACGAGGTGGTCCTTCGCGAACGGTCAGGTAGGGCCAGCCATCCTCAACCGCAGCAGCAACCCAGGTACGAAGACACTCATGAACCGCAGAGTAGAATTTCTCCTTGCAGGTGCGTAGACTGCCGCCCATGACCTTTTCAAAGCCGGAGGCCCGCAACTCACTTCGCAGTTTGTTGCGTTCCTCCAATGTAGGCAGTGAGGCAATGAGGCCGTTCAGGAGATCCAAGTGTGCGGCAAGGTAGTTGGTTGCATCCCACTCAACGCCGCCAACGTATGGTGCGGCAGGGACCGGAGGGCGAGGAAGTGGATAATGTCGGTCATGATAGGAACGGCTATCCACTGGGGGTTTGTCCGTGAATGGATCATCTGATTGGGTTTTTTTCTTGGGGAGCGGAATCACGTTGAGATGGTGAAGGAAGATCCAGAAGACTTCCTTGGTCACATTGGTAACCTCCTTGCACCACACTCGATAGGGACGTGACTGGTATATCTCGGCAATAAAGGCGACAGGCTGACTCTCGTCTTCTGGAGACGGATCTCGCAGATATGAAAGGATTCGCTCAGCGCGCTGGGATGGCACCTCGTTGGGGTAGGTCGTAGAAAGCTGGGTAAACAAGAGGTTGATGATGATACCCCGAGTCGTGAACTCGCTCGGGCCCTTCTTTTGCTCGTCGAAAAGCATCTTTAGCAAAGCTGGGAAGAGTTCGCCTTCAATGCTAGTGAGATGCGTCAACGCGATAGATGTGGTGCAAAGAGCCTTCAAGCATAGCAAAGCCTCGTGCAAAAGGGTGTCCTCATGATCCTCTCTGAGAAATATTAGCAAATAATGTTAACCTCAAACAAGCTATGCTAGTTCCACTTACCGCCATTCCATCTTCATGATACGGTAGATGAGCTGCACAATCTCATCCATGCCACCCTCGGCAATGAACCCATTCACCCAGCTCACTGTCTCATTCCGCAAAAGAAGCCTCAGCTTGTGCAGCTTGCCCACCTCAACCATTTCGGGCTTTTGAATCTCTCTGAGATAGTGCACAAAGTCAGATGGGTCAGCAGCAGTGTCCACAGCCGCAGCTTCAGAAAGCGTTGCGGTCGAACCTGCAGCACTCAGAGTTGTATAGACGCCTACTGGCTGGGACAGATCCACGGATCTGGGGCGATGGAAAGTTCCGCTCTCTGGACGAGCCTTCTTGCCAGGAGATGAAGCGCCTCGGCCAAATGTGAAGCCACGGCTCCTGGAGCGAGAGCGTGAGCCTTTGCGATCTTGAGAATCTTTCGGCTCTTTGCCACGACCACGGCGGCTATCAGAGGTACCAGCGCTGACTGGTGTACCCTGCTCAATGCGATCCTTCTGGATGAAGTCGGCCTTGATGTTAGTATCAAGGGACCGCATTTTGTCCCGCATGTTATGAGGGATATTCCGAGCATCCTACCGTCAAGTCAGTGCACCGATGTCAGGGCAATTGTCTCAAGGTCAACTAACCAGAAGTTTCTCGAATTCGCTTTCAAGATCTTTGGAGCTCAGATTTTTGTGGACATCGGCATCACGTTCTTTTGCATTGAATACCGAGATTGCGGCCTGGACGCGGGAAAGTCTCTTCGGGTTCGGCTGCTCCTTGACAGGCGAATCTGGGGCAGGCATCTTTTTGGCCTTCTCGAGGCCCTGCCCCTTAGACGACGCACTGTCCAGGCGGTCACTCGCACTGCTACCTCCAGACGGTGCCCGGTGTACTCCAATAATGTCCTTTATCTTTCTATTACCAGCAAGGTAATCCGATTTGGGACGAGGCTTTGCATCGCTTTGTCGGGGCAAAGATGGTTGCTGGTAGTCGCAGAAATTACGTTGCTGAGCTGGGCTGTAAGCCTTTGGCGTGTAGAGCGAGACTTCCTCTGCGACGCTCCGCCGTCTATCTGCGGTTGAATCTTGCCGCGACCGACTGCTGGGAACTTGGTAGAGGGAGCCCTCTTGGGGCCAGGCTGGGGATGGCATGTTGTCGACAAGATCGACTGGGCTTCTGTTCTCTTTGTCGCGACTCTGCTTTGCTCCGTCGGCTTTGCGGCCGCGCTGCGATCGCTTGAGGATAGCTGACAAACTGTTGGTCGACTTGGTCTTCTTTGGCTTCATCTCGTCGCTGTCGTCAATTTGAGGGTCCTCGGACTTGTCCTTTCGATCCATGTAGCTCCGAAGCGACTTGAGGGACACTGCGCTCTTTGTCTTCTTGTGTGCAGGGCCTTTATGCTCTTTATTCGTTGGCTTCGATGTCAGCTGGTGGTTGTCTCCAGCATCCCGATTCGGCACTATCTCTCCCAGTGGAAGATGCCCGTGCTCCGGTGCAGGCTGGTTTGCCCACGGGAAAGGAACAGTACCCGTCGGCTTGTTGTTTTTGAACTGCGAAGGCAGGGCATCGTCCGCGGATTGGTTTCGCTTATGCGGCTTCGACATGATGGCTCGGAAGACCGAGGATCTAACGGGGGCTCGATGGGCGTCATCAAAGATCTGCGGAGCGGCGGTACTGGGGGCCATTGCTTATCCTCTTTGGCCAGCAACTGTACCAGGCTGTTAGGAAATTTTCCGGCTCCAGCAGGTAAGCGCAGGGTTGTACCTACGGGATCTGTGAATGCAAACAAACGCGGCA
Source organism: Penicillium sp. PG106-07D (assembly GCA_037042255.1). NCBI lineage: Eukaryota > Fungi > Ascomycota > Eurotiomycetes > Eurotiales > Aspergillaceae > Penicillium > Penicillium sp. PG106-07D. Next base: position 20,361 of record JAXQJV010000028.1, on the reverse strand, counting down.
AGAAACAAAAGGCAATCGCAAGCAGGCCAGTGATAGCCCCAAGGACGTAGAAGATAAAGTAAAGGGGCAAAATCAAATGAAACCAAGCAAGAATGAAATCAGAAAACAAATGCAATGCGAGATCAGAAGGTGAGGAGAACTTCGATGAGAAGACGAACAAGCAGGCCGGGCACCTGAGGGGATAATATGAGAAGAGGCGACTCGCTGCCAACGGCAACCTCAAGGCTTCAGACTCCACTCCACGGCCGGGACAACAGCTAGCGTTGAGGGGCGATCTTCTGGGATTCATTGGGGTTGGTTGGATCAAGCGGAGGAGAGTAAACAACGTCTGGGCGAGAAGGTTGCGAGGGGCAACGCAGCGGAGCAGCGGAGCAGGCGGTGAACGTGGACTCAATGACGAGGGTTTGTCTGCAGGAGAAACCTCCTCTTTCTGCTTAGAGCAATGACATCTTGCATGGCGGAATCTCTCTCATTGGGGAATTATGCACAAACTCATTTCTTTGGGGCATCCTTGCATTGCCAACGGTTTGTTATGGTGGGATTAAATCTTAGTCGAGGCCTGGGCTCTGTCAGGTAGGAATATACTTCGGACATTTCCATCGCAACCAGACAATGTCATTTCATCTGCCATCATTCAAACACTGTAAAAATAGCATAAAAGCAAAGGAACCTTATGTCCGAGCAGAGCCCTCATAGCAGGTATCGTCCGTTGCTTGAAGTATATGGCCAATTTTCTGTACCTCCAGCATCATGAATGACCAGCTCGCCGTACGTCATAAAAAGCACCGACACTCTTAATGTTCTCTCGAGGAGTATACTATAGCATCCAGTTGTCAACAAGCTGAAGGTTGAGTATCTCCAGGCCTAGACCCATGGCATCATGGCATCATACAGAGATACAATACCTCAATGTTCATATCATAGTGGACAACCTGCGGTGTTCCCGATGACGAGAATCCATTGTTTAGTTCTCTTAGTTTTCGTGTATGCGGGGATGCCCACTGGGCGCTCACCTCTTTCTTTCCTGCACCTCACACCCAGCGACTCTGAAGCGCACCTCCCCCTTCCAAGATCTTCTGTGGCATTCTATCTGACATATTTCGATATGAATTCTCAAAAATCTCCCCCAGCCTGTGTCGACAACAGTGGCCCGGGCTCGGTGGAACTGGGCCGTGATCCACCGACTGCCGTTTGCGACGCCCCTCCTTGATAAGGCGGGCGATCATTTCAATCTGCTCCAGCTTGCAGCGTTTTCAAATCAACAAATCTAGACATACATGAGATGCCCTAGCCATTGGCAAGTTTGGCAGGTTCCCTTACGTACTGGCGTGTGCAGTGCCCAGTTCCAGACTATCCCAGACCCGCCCGTCATTAAGCCATTGGCTCTAGGCGCTCGCCGCCTCTTAACCATCACGAAAGTCGGGCAGACCCGGACACTCCACCAGGGTACTCGGTTGTCATTGTGTCCCGATACCTTCGATCGGCGATTTGCACCCGACTGCAAGGACCTTATTAAACCTGCGTCGTCCTCTAGCGCCTGAGACAGGAAAAGCAGGTGCCGCACCGTCCTCGCCACCATGAACTGCCCCTCGCGAACCGACGATACCCTCGACAACCCAGGCTGGAACCAGAATCCGCCTCCCTTCAGCCCAGATACCACGACCCGTAACGACTTCAACGGCCTTGCAAACGCACGAGTCCACCGAAAGCATGCCGCCGGGACGGACAGCGCCGCGGGCAATGATACAATGGCGATCGATCCGCGACCGCAGAGTTTGGAAAACCAGGATCCTGCAACAGAAAAGCGCATGGGCGGCGAAGTGACCGTAGCGGCCTCGGGGTGCGAACCACCCTCGAGGACCTGCGGTTCACCTCGCCGTCCTTTCTCCAAACTTTCATTTACCGACTCTGCGCGGCACTGCGTCCGCTGCCTGGCCAAATTTGGCCGCTTCATTGGCCCCGGATTCCTTATTGCGGTCGCCTACATTGATCCGGGAAACTATGCCACGGATGTGGGCGCTGGCGCGCAGTTCAAATACGCCCTGCTCTTCATCGTTCTCCTGTCCAACCTCTTTGCGGTCTTTTTACAATCCCTTTGCATCAAGCTGGGATCGGTGACGGGCCTCAACCTCGCGGAGAATTGTCGCGAACACCTTCCCCGATGGCTGGTAATTGTACTTTACGTCATGGCCGAAGGAGCGATTATAGCTACTGATATTGCAGAGGTATGTTATGCTCTCGCTTTTAGGAGATTTTCAGGCGAGTCGAGGGCTAACAGTACGATAGGTGGTCGGTTCTGCGATTGCGCTGAACTTGCTTCTTCACATCCCCCTTGTAGCTGGGTGCGCCATCACCCTAGTGGATGTCTTCTTCCTCTTGCTCTTCTGGCGCCCAAACGGGTCGATGATAGGCCTTCGTTTGTTTGAGTTTTTCGTGATGGGGCTTGTGCTTGGTGTGGTGATTTGCTTTTGCATTCAACTGTCCCTCATCAAGGACCAATCAGTGGGCGAGGTCTTCAGGGGCTATCTCCCATCCTCTACTATCGTGCAATCGGAAGGGTAAGTGAGATCATTCTGACACGGGTCTCAAGGAGAGATCGGCAGTGGTATGAGACTAATCATCTCGCCAGGCTGTACCAAAGCTGCGGTATTCTTGGCGCCACTGTCATGCCGCATTCCCTTTTTCTAGGCAGCGGAGTGGTGCAGTCCAGATTGAAGGAATTCGATGTCACTTCAGGATATGTCCAGTCAACAGTACCCTTGGGAAGCAATGGAGGCCAGGTGGAGTACCGACCAACCCTTCACGCCATTCGTGGATGCATGAAATACTCCATCATCGAGCTAGCATTATCCCTATTCACATTTGCATTGTTCGTGAACAGTGCGATCCTCATCGTTGCAGGCGCCTCCCTTTATGACGTTCCCGGCGGCAGCAGTGCCGACCTGTTCGGCATCCACGATCTTCTTTCCTCCTCCATCTCTCCAGGTGCAGGGCTGATCTTTGCTTTGGCTCTACTTCTTTCCGGCATTTCGGCCGGCATTGTCTGCACCATGGCTGGCCAGATGGTCAGTGAAGGCATGCTGAATTGGACCATCCAGCCCTGGCTGCGAAGACTCATTACCCGGTGCATCAGCATTATACCCAGTATCATTATTGCGGCAGCTGTGGGTAAAGAGGGTCTCGACAAGACCCTGACGGCCAGTCAGGTCTGCCTCAGCGTTATCCTGCCGTTCGTCTCCGCCCCGCTTATTTGGTTCACATGTTTTAGTAAATACATGACCGTTCCGACTGAGCAGACCTCCGAAGGCGAAGGCGACGTTCAGGTGGAGCAAGTGACCATGCGCAACCACTGGTTTACCTCGCTGGTTGCCGTGCTCATCTGGCTCATCATTGCCGTGATGAACGTGGCCTTGCTAGTGTTGGTGGGCATGGGGAAAGCCTAGGCGGATGACTCGCAGGACCTGGTCCGGAATCATTCATCATCGCATTCAAGCATGATTGCACCAAGGGTCTCGTTGCCGAATCACTCTTACTATTGCATGTTCATTTAGATAGTCGGTTCATTTAGATAGTCGATAGACTTAGCGCTGCATATGATATTTCGTCATGCGTGGAAAGAGAATAGTACCCTCATATAAACCTAGGAGCAAAAGCACGAGCGTTACAGGACTCCGCCAAGAACAAGAAACTCCAGCTCCTTGATGAGGGCCATGACGGAGAATCAACCCCGATAGTTTTAGCCAATTCCACCGGCGGCCTCCTTGACCTTGGCCTGCTCGGGCGGCTCATCAATAAACTGCGGCGGCGCAACTTCATCCTGCAAGAAACTCGGCACAGCATCCGCGCCCATCTCACTCTCAAACATCGACTCCTCACCCAACGCCTCCAGCTCCGCATCAAGATCAGCCTCATCTACCTCCTCCGGCAAATCATACGCCCGCGAGATACTCTCCTGAATCTCATTGCCAACCTCCATCAAATCAGCCATTTCATCCTGCATCTGCTCGATCTTGTCGATGTCGACCTTGCCATACTGCTTCTTCAACTCCTTGGTTGTAGTCTTCATCGCGTCGACGGTCGTCATCACGTTCTTCAGATTATCCTGCATCATGCCGGCTTGCTCCATGTTCCAGGATTGCTGGGAGAGTTGGTCGCGCTGGGCTTCGTATTGTTTTCGGCGCTGGAGGACTTTGAGGGCCTTCTGGCGAAGGGCGTTTTTTCCGGGCCCGTCGCGCATTTTGGAAAGTTTGGCTTGGTAGGCGGAGAGTTCGGAGTTGAGGGCGGAGAGTTTGACGTCGATGCTGGCGATGCGGTCGTCGACCTGGAGGGGGCGTATGAGTTTAGTTTGGTGCATGATGAACACGCTGGGTAAAGCCTGCATACCTTGGAAATTGCACCGTCTAGAGTGGGCTTGGGAGCCGCACTCTTGGTGCCGAAGAGGCGATTCATTTGTCCGTTGACCCAGTGAGGGGCAAGAGGACAAGGGGGGCTGTTATGGGTGGTTAAGCCCCTTTCTGCTGCCTAGCAGATGGCCACAGTGACCAGGATCGCAGGGAGATGCGGCTCGCGTGGCTGGCCAAGCTGTCTTAATGGTGTACAGAGATTAGAGTATTGTCGTTGCTCGTTGATACGATCTGCGTCAACAGGCACCGATAATGCGACGATAATGCGGAGGCCCGACGTCAGTGGGGTCTTGGAGCCTGAGGCTTTATTGTTGAAACCATGACACGTGATTTGAGGCTGGGCGGAATTTCGTGGCCTAACGGACTGGATGGATGCCCGGGCTCGAGATTAATAATATGTGACTCGATCATTTTCAACACTTCAGCTGACTCGACCCTGCCTTTTCAGAAGGATATACCTTCGTCATTATTTGGTAACATTGAAGTGCTTAAGCTGTCCTGGGTTCATATAATTCGGTTTTGTCCCAGCTTCAAACCATACAGATGCACGAGTCCTATCCGCATTCCTGGATAAATACACACAGATACGGCCCAACCAGATCAGCTTCAACCTTATTTCTCGATATGATCTTCTAACTAGCTTATGAGCTGTTTCCCTCTATGGCTCAGGCAAGCCCCATTGCAGATTATTGTTGTGATCCTCAACTATTGGTCCTCAATGTACATCCGAATGAACATCCACTCTTGGATACTCCGAGGGGCAGGTCACGACCAGTCTGTTGGGACCATCCGACATCATCAGCCGATAAAATTGCTCCTGAACTATTGGGCAGCGGGCGAGAATAGAGCTCTTGAGAAGTTGAGACCTTGCATACGACGCATTCAGCGCTTACAGAGTAGTGCACGGTGCGTCGAGTCTGGAGAAGACGTTCGAGCCTGATCCTGACCGGCTGCTGAAACCAGATCGTGCACTTCTGATTCCGAAACCCTCAGTGCCCTTCCCACCAGGTCTGTTTAAAATCTCAAGAGCTTCCATGAAGCTCCTTCTTTGGTCCTAATGCCAATTCAGCCAATTCACCGACAATCTCGGATGGTCGGGTCCGATATATTCGGCTCGCAACGACGCAAACCCACCTTCAAGGCTACTTAATTGGGGTGTAAGAGGCTAGGACCCCTTCCTATGAATAGCTCGTAGTAAATCACGCAGAGGCGGATAAAGAAGTCCAATCAGTAATAGCATAACAAGTTTGAAAGACAATATAGTAGAAAAATAAGGCAGACGCGAGAAGAATGACCTTGTCGATAGCGTGCTCATCGCAGCTGGTCGGGACTGTGATCCCCCCCGCCTTGGGGCCTTTGGGTAGAAGAGAAACATCATTAGTCCAGCGCCAGTAGGGCAACCAAGTCGGGAACCGAGTCGATGACTGATGATTACACCCCCCTCCTCGTGTGATACCCCGACTCTTCTTCACTTCTCTGAACCCCTCCGAAACCGTCCTTGAGCTTCGACTCCCTCGAACTTTTCCACAATCGTGTTGGTCGACTTCTCTCGCTCTCTCTTGATGGACCGGCGTTAAGTCCTGCATTCCCGCCCGCACCTTGGCTCACTCCCGCCTCTTCTCTCCTTCCACAACCCAATCCAACCCACGGGAGGTCCGAGGTCCTGCTCTCTTCCTCTTCGTCATTCTCTGATTCTTGAAGGTACGTACCCATCACGCCGGGCCTGCGGTCCGCTATCCCCTATCTGAGCCTGTTGGCCCCTCCTTAAGCACTCATCTCTCGGGGGAATCTTATCCCCGTCCAGAAAGGTCGCGCCGCCTTCTGGTGCACACACATCATCAGCTCCGTCATTGATCTTACCAGTCCGACCTTGATCGCTGACTTCCAACCACAGCGCCGGGTTCGCTTCGGCCCAATTTGTGATCTTACATCGATCTCTCCTCGGGAGCGCGACGGTCGAGATCCCTCCCCTCGACCCCACTGGACCTTGCCGCGACCACCTCTTGTGTGCGGACACACTGTATCGCCCTGCTGGCGGGAACCCCCCTCCTCCGTATCCCCACTCTACGCTCAACACCCTATTACCTCTGTGTACTATAGACGCTCCGATTACGATATCTCGGAGACTGACGAAACGAGCCCTCCCATGAATCGTGCTTTCCGGCTATCTACTCCATCATGTTCTGGCGTTTTGGGGGATATGCAAGTATCTCCACCATCGATACCCTTCTCGACAAACCCGAAGTCACCCTCGAAGACCTCCTGGATGAGCCGGAGATTATCCAGGAACTGAAACAGCATAACACAAAACTCATAGAATATCTCCGCGAGGATCATGTCTTGAAACGGCTTATGCACTATGTCACCGCACCAAGCCTGGTGAATGCTGACGAAGAAATTGATGATGATTCACACGAAAACAATGCCTCGCCCGCTCAGGGTAACGCGGCAGCGCCGACAGAGCAGACGGACAGTGAAGACAAGGGAGAAAAGGCTGAGAAGGACTCCGACCCACTGAAGAATGTCCTTGACCCGGAGGATTTGGAGAAGGTTGAGAGGGCTCGTATAAAGCATGCCTACGTGGCGTGCGAGATCCTCTCATCGGAGACCTGGTCTATCTTGGAATCTGTGATGGCCAATCCCGCCTACCTGCGCGACTTCTGGGGCTTCCTCCGACAGCCTGCTCCGTTGGACTCTTTGCAGGCTAGCTACTTTACCAAAGTGAACGAGACCCTGCTTGATAAGAAAACGGAGGAGATGCTGGAGTTTTTGAAGTCGCTGGACGGAATCGTGGCGGCACTGCTCCAGCACGTTGATAATCCCATGGTTATGGACCTCCTCTTGAAGATTATCAGCTTGGAGAAGGCCGAAGGGGGCCAAGGCACGGTGGACTGGCTGCAGTCGCAGGATTTGATTCCAAGGCTTCTTTCGTTCTTGTCCCCAGAGCACCCGGGCTCTGTGCAGACCTCGGCGGGTGACTTCTTAAAGGCGATCATCACCATCTCCGCAAACGCGACTCCGAATGATCAGTCCTGCATTGGTCCTAACAGCCTAACTCGCCAGCTTGTCTCACCTGAGCGTGTGCAGCAGCTCATTAATGCGATGCTGCAAGGGGGTAACCCGCTAACTGTCGGCGTGGGCATCGTCATCGAAGTCATCCGTAAGAATAACTCCGATTATGACCCTGAGCAGATGGGCCCTGATTCCATGCCGACACCTTACGATCCGATTTACCTCGGAAACCTTCTCCGCCTCTTTGCGCAGCACATTCCTGATTTCATGGCCCTCATCCAAAGCCCCAAGCATGCCGTACACGACGGTACTTCGCTCAAGTCTGTCGACCGTGGTCGCTTGAACTCCGCGTGGGGTGACAGTATCGAGCCGCTTGGCTTTGACCGGTTCAAGACCTGTGAGTTGATGGCTGAACTGCTGCACTGCAGTAATATGGGTCTTCTCAACGAGCCCGGTAGCGAGGACTATGTTCGGCACCGCAATGAGGAGCGTGACAGGCTGATCCGCGAGGGCATCTTCAGTCTGCACCGGGACGAGCAGTCGGGCATGGATTACAACGATACCACTGCTGACTTCACCAATGGATCTGTCATGGAGACTGGGTCGCCCGAAGCTCTCAAAGCTCGTGTTGTCGAGGATGAGGGCTTCGAGGATGTTGGTGCTTCCGGCATTCTTGTGGGTGAGAAGGACGAGAAGAAAGATGCCACTTCGCAGTCCGATTCAACCACCGAGACTTCTGTCGAAACGGTGAAGATAGAGGCAGACATTCCGTCATCGCCCAAGACCCCGACGCTCGGCTTGACCGATCAAGTCAGTGATATGGAGCTTGGAAGTCAATCTTCGTCGGAGCAGCAAGCATCTACCGAGACCGAGCAGGATGAGGTGACTGTAATTGCACAACCTGAAGATGTCCCCCCGCCACTGTTTGCGGCGAAGGAGTCGCAGTCAGAACCCGCTGCTCAAAAAGAAGGCGCTACTGAGTTGACTCAAGAAAGCCAGCCAGCCAACGATGGCGTCGCCGAGGATCCTGCGGAGTCATTTATCCAATATGATACGGACGGTCGTCCGGTGGTTGGAGATTTCTTGAAGATTATGTTCGTCGAGAACAAAGTGGTGCCAACTATTCTGGTGCGTCCCTCTGTCTATCCACTGCCTCCACCAATTGTCATTCTAACCTTCCTTTTCTAGGGCTTCTTCTTCCGCTTCCCTTGGAATAACTTCCTGCATAACGTTGTGTATGACGTTGTCCAGCAGGTTTTCAACGGCCCCATGGAGCGTGGATACAACCGATTGTTGGCTATCAATGTTTTCGAGACTGGTCAAATCACGAAGGCTATTGTCGAGGGTCAACGACGTAGCGATGAGACCCAGCGCACCAAGCGGATTCGTCTCGGTTACATGGGCCACCTGACCCTGGTCGCCGAGGAGGTTGTCAAGTTCAGCGAGCGTCACCCGCCAGAGCTGCTTTCTCGATCTGTCATGGACTCTGTTTTGAACCCAGAATGGATTGACTACGTTGAGCAGACCCTTTCTGAAACTCGAGAACGGGACAACGCCATCCTCGGTGGCGTGCGGCCGGACATGGCCGTTGGTCCTCGCCAGGCTGCGATGAATAGCTCCGCCTCCAATCAAGGATTCAGCAATTCCTCTGCTCTGGCCGAAGCTGGCCTGAATGGCGGAATTGGTGGCTCTGCTTTCCAGGGCTTTGACATCAACCAGGGTAGTGTTTCTGGTGGTGCGTTTGGCGGTGGTGGCACTTCGCTCTTGAGTGGCTTCGCGAGCTCGAGTGATGACGAGGACGAAGAGATGGAGGACCAAGAAGACCGAGAGGCTAGTGGTGTCGACCATGGCGATTCCGAAAATGTGGGTACCAATTCTTAGCAGACGACGCATGACTGTCGCACTCGAGCCTATCTTTCACACTTGCATGTCACCTTCTGTCGTACGCGTCGAGGACAAGGCTGGTTTGGGAAGGGTGATGAGTGATTGGACAAGGGCCAAAAAGGGTGGGCAATCCTGCAATGATTGTCTTTACACTTGGTTTTGTTACCAGAATGACCTCCCTACATTCCTTTCCGGCTCCCTGATCTCATTGTCCCCCGGTCTATGCGTCCTGGACGCGGTATTCACCCTATGGTGTTCGATGCTCTCCGGACACCATGCCGGTCACTTTCTGTTCCCTTGCACCGATTACCTCTTTGTTTGCGCACAGCTTGTCGAGTCCCTTGTCCGATAAGTTCCTGTTATAACCCATCGTCTCGGACTATCCTTGTGAGATTTCTATCATAAACTGACTTCTTCTTCTGCAGGTCTCCGAAAATTCTACCAGCCAGCCCATCCCTATTTTGCCACCACCTCCAGCTCCGCTGAGTATGGGTCCATCTAGAGCCCGGCGTCAGCTGGCAGCCCGGCTAGCGGCTCAGAAACAACAAGCAGCCGAGAATGCAGACGTTGGGGAGGAAAGAAATGCAGAGGGTGAAGGTCGGGAATGGTCCTCCAACCCCTTCATCATTGCAGGAATTGACGAGGATGCCGAAGGTGGCAACTCGGCGTTCCCCAACACCGACTTTGCGTCCAATGCGGACCAGACTTTCTCCTCTGCGTTCCCTGAATCAGGCTTCAGCCCGCCTGACTCCCTATCCACCAACTCCTCCGACGAGGACGGTGAAGGACGTGCAGAAGGCGTGCGACGACGCGTTCGTGTCCCTCTCGAAGTTGAGGAAGATGATGACGACGAGATGGGTGAGATGGTCGGACCCAGTGCCAGTGGTATGGTCGACTCGGACGATGAAGATGAAGCCATCATCAACGAATCTCTGGGCTACTCCAATCTTCCCGGCCAATCACGATACAGCGGCTTCTCTCGGCCACGGGCTGTGAGCTCCCACTTTGACGATAACCAAGACGATAGCAGTGACGGCGAAGACGATGGCTTGGTAGAGATCCTCGTCCCTGGCCGCAAATCTTCAAACTCCTAGTCAACTACGCCAGGCTTTTGAACTTTCCGATCTGATTCCCCTTTCGCGTCCATTTTGTTGTGCATTTCGCACCCATTGTTTGTTCTCTCGCATACATCAGCAACGATGTCCTTTGATAAATGTCCTCCATCTAGAAAGAAAAGCCTATCTTTCCAGTGGGCAATTTCTTTTCAATTCGCCTTTCTATCTCTTGATTTTTCTTTTCACTCTGTTCCTTTGGTTTCTACTAGTTGGGGATGCTTACATCCATGCTGCTATTTGTGGCATGGCATTTGTACATATGTTTCCATCTTCTGGTCCATCTGGGGGAGGGCTGCATTATGATGATGCTTTGACTGATTTCCGAGATTGCAAGTCCGCATGGGGAGAGCTTGTATCGTGCTTCTTGAGCCGTCGCATGCATTGCGGGATGGGGAGAGCCTAGTAGGCTCTGCGTGGCGTGGTTTTTACTATGGAGGTGGATGCTGATGCCCTTGTACGATAGTTGAATTAGACAAGTCAATTGATGCTTTTCTCATAAGGGTTTAGCTGTGGTATCCATTATATCTTATCTTGACACACGCTTCCGATGCCCACGCTGCGTCCAGACTAAAGGTAACACAGCCGCCGAAGACATAAATTAAGGACGTACATCATGTAGAACCGGGCAATGAACAATCGAGAATCTTATACTTCTCAGCCCAGAGCTGGTATCTCAGATAACACCACCCGACTGTTTGGGGCGGCTATATCTAATGTTGCTGGACTGAATAAGGTAATACTGTGTCTCGCTATGTGGCCTGGTTTCTATGTGGAAAATAAAAATAAAAGTGGGCCCGATCACCCACCATCCCGCCGAATCTTTTCGACGAGCAATGATATCATTGCCCTTCGTTCCACCCAGTGGCTACAGGAACTTGTGATCGATCCGCGTTGGGTCAGCTGAGGAAGAGTAGATCAACAACCTCAGGGCAACATGGCTTCAGAGTAAGCAGTGGACCCCCACTCATCCCCCGCCTATCAACCTTATGTATCTCAGAATCATCCAGCATCATGGATCTGACCACGCACAACAGATCAGACAGCGGCCACTCTCTACAAGCCCACATGGAGCTGGTAGACTGGATTATCAAGCAGGGGGGCTCTCTCAATGACTGTGTCCGCGTCGCCCAGGATGCCTCCCGCGGGGTCCACATCCAAGTCAAGGGCGATTGGCCTCAGCCCATCAGCAAGGAAACGAAAGTGCTCAGCACGCCCATAGGCGCAACAATGTCCTACTTCAACGCCATTGGATTTCAGTCTTCATCAGTGTCTTTCTCCAAGCATGGTGTCGAGCTGCCGCAGACTTTTGTTGATGCCGTGGCTGTTGAGGAGACGACTACCTTCTTTCTGATGGGCCAATTCTTGCGTGGTCCACAGGGCTTCTGGTACCCGTATTTGCGGACTTTGCCACAACCTGGAGAGTTGAATACGCCGCTGTTCTTTGGAGAGGAGGATGTGGATTGGATTCAGGGGACTGGTATTCCGGAGGCGTCGGTGCAGAGGTATCAGATTTGGGATGAGAGGTATGAGCAGTGTATGTCCAGGTTGGAGGAGGTTGGGTTTAAGGGACTTGAGGAGTATACATGGTGAGTAAAATCCGATATAAAAAAGGACGTGTGATCGGACGTATTGATTGGACCTTTTTGGCAGGGATTTGTATCTGTGGGCTTCGACTATCATTTCCTCTCGAGCATTCTCGCCCAAGGTTCTCTCCAGTGTCGTTGAGGCCTCCAGGCTTGCAGAGGACAGTGGCGTGTCAGTGCTTCTGCCACTGATTGATCTTCCTAATCACCGACCTTTGGCCAAGGTTGAGTGGCGGGCAGGATCTTCAGATATTGGGATGGTCGTCCTCGAGGAGGTCGGTCCAGGCCAAGAGATTTCAAACAACTATGGACCTCGGAACAACGAACAATGTGCGTAAAAATTTCCTATTTGACAAATGGAATTCCAGACTGGTATGCTAACATGGAACAGTACTGATGAATTATGGCTTTTGTCTCCCGAACAACCCAACCGACTACCGCATCATCAAGCTTGGTGTGAAGCCCGACAGCTATCTCAGCAAAGCCAAGAGCCGTCAAATAGAGCTGTTTCCTGAAGTAGCCAACAACAAGGAAGATCATTACTATATCTTCAATGTGTTCTACCCACTTCTCGGGCCAGACACGGCTATGGAGCACTCCATCTTCTCACCAGCCTTATTCAACTCCCTGACCATCATGCACGCCAACGAGCGCGAGCGCAAACAGATTGAGATAACCGAATCGGCAATCTCAATCCCTGCAGGCTATGGAAACGGCCACAGCACACTGGCAGCGCTAGCGCAGATCAGCTTCGAATTGATATCACATATCATGATGCTCGAGGCCACCGGACAGGACCGTCAATTGCAGCCCGCGAACTTGAAACAGACTTTTGCCCAGATCTACCGCAACGGCCTGCTTACACTCGACAAGGCCGCGCTGGTCATCGCTACATGGACTCTTGCCCGGGCACGGGCGCATAATCGCAGTGAGAACTGGGAGGATATCAAGATTCTACTGAACGAGCATATAGCGCAGATCCCGGAGGGCCAGTTCCCAGCCGAGACACTATCCAGGATAGGTGTGCGGATCTTGGAGCGGGAGTCACTGCTCAAGAAGAATGGAGAACTTTTCCGACTCGGCGAGCTTTTCAGTCTATTACCGGCTGATATGCAGACGGCAAGTCGGGATTGCTTCAATCATGTACTTGCACAAGCAGGCCAGGCGGTCCCTTCGCTACAGACAGACCCGCAGGCTCTATTTGCCCTGGCTCTTTGCTTGCTGGTTGCAACGGGGCGATCCCCTCAAGCGCGACCGCATCTGTCGTCGCGTCTGACTCGATGGGTGGACTTCCTGGTAGAGCAGTATCCATTGTCTGTTCAGCCATCGGAGAGTTCCGAGACAATAGATAATTTGATCCAATTTGTCCAAAGTGAACAGGCCCAGACCTGGGCAGCTCAAGATGAAGTGCGCTGGCTGTCTGAGGACAGTGGATGGGTGGATCCAAATTGGCTTGTATGGGCGTTTAACGTGGCAGGGGCGGAGATGGTATTGATTCCCCATGAGCCGCTGCAGGTGTTGGCGATGGAGAATCCGGGTTTGCCAAAGTTGGGATGTATGTATGTGCCACAAGAGTAGAAGCAGTGCACTGTTGGATAAAACAATCTACAATCTCATTGCAGACACCACAATAACATCACAATCATCAAATCATCGCACAGTTCACAGTCCACAGATCAAAAAGAATAACTGCGTCATGACCGAATCGAGAACCATCGCTGACTCAGGATCCACGTGACTTGCCTCCAATCAGCGCTCACGTAATGGCGGATCGTTCAGCAAGCGCAGGAATTGCCGTGAGCTCCCCCTTCTCTTCTCTCCAGAGAACTGCTTGATCCTCTCCACGCCATTGACCCTAACCGCCATCATGATATCTCGAGCGGCGGGTCCTTCCACCTCCTCCCTCGCCTCCCTCTCCAGCCGCTCCCTCCGCGCCCAGGGGGCGGCCGCCCGCACCTTCGCCACGGTGCAGGAGGCTCCTCCCGTTCGACACTATGGCGGACTCAAGGACCAGGATCGCATCTTCACCAACCTCTACGGACACCACAGCCCCGATCTGAAGTCAGCTATGAAGTATGGTGGCGATTGGCACCGGACGAAGGATATTGTGCTCAAGGGCGACGACTGGGTGCGTTCTTGTCTAGCTTGTTTCCGAGGCCCAGTGCGCTCGGCGAAGTGGGATTGGTTTTGCTAACATGGCGTTTTTCTTGAATACAGCTCATCTCTGAGATCAAGGCTTCTGGCTTGCGTGGCCGTGGTGGTGCTGGTTTCCCCTCGGGTCTGAAATACGTAAGTGGGATCGGACCGCAACTAGGCTTGAATTGGGTGCTGGAGATAGTGGGCACAAGCCCTTGTGTGGAGATGTTTCTAACCGGGTGATTTCTTTACTGGATTTAGTCGTTCATGAACACCAAGGATTGGCAAAAGGACCCTCGCCCCCGTTACCTGGTCATCAACGCCGATGAGGGCGAGCCTGGTACCTGCAAGGACCGCGAGATTATGCGCAAGGATCCCCACAAGCTCATCGAGGGCTGCTTGGTTGTTGGCCGCGCCATGAACGCCAATGCCGCCTACATCTACATCCGTGGCGAGTTCTACCAAGAGGCCACCGTTTTGCAGCAGGCCATCAACGAGGCCTACGCCGCGGGCTACATCGGCAAGAACGCGTGCGGCTCCGGCTACGACTTCGACGTCTACATTCACCGCGGAATGGGTGCCTATGTTTGCGGTGAGGAGACCTCGCTCATCGAGTCGATCGAGGGCAAGGCTGGCAAGCCCCGCCTGAAGCCTCCATTCCCCGCTGCTGTCGGTCTGTTCGGTTGCCCCAGTACGGTCACCAACGTCGAGACCGTCGCCGTCGTTCCGACCATCGTCCGCCGCGGTGCCAGCTGGTTCGCAGGCTTCGGCCGTGAGCGCAACGCCGGTACCAAGCTGTTTTGTATCTCCGGCCACGTCAACAACCCCGCTACCGTCGAGGAGGAGATGTCCATTCCCCTGCGCGACCTGATTGAGAAGCACTGCGGTGGTGTTCGTGGTGGATGGGACAACCTGTTGGCCGTCATTCCCGGTGGATCCTCGACCCCGGTGATCCCCAAGCACGTCGCCGATAACCAGCTGATGGACTTTGACGCTCTGAAGGACTCCCAGTCCGGTCTGGGTACCGCGGCCGTCATCGTCATGGACAAGTCCACCGACATCGTCCGCGCCATCTCCCGTCTGTCCACCTTCTACAAGCATGAGTCCTGCGGTCAGTGCACCCCCTGCCGTGAGGGCAGCAAGTGGACCATGCAGATGATGCAGCGGATGGAGACCGGTAACGCTCGCGAGCGCGAGATCGACATGCTCCAGGCGCTCACCAAGCAGGTCGAGGGCCACACCATCTGCGCTCTGGGTGAAGCCTTTGCCTGGCCCATCCAGGGTCTGATCCGCCACTTCCGTCCGGAGATGGAGGCTCGCATCCGCCAGTACGAGAAGGAGATTGGCGGCCCGGCCTTGGCTGGTGGCTGGAAGCCCTCCGCCCGTGCTGAGGGCAAGCTGATCTCCCCCGGCATGTAAATCCCAATTCTCCAATGAGAAAAACCCAACTATCCTCCCCCTCTTACACGCCCCCTCCCAAACTCAAATCTTGTCTCTCAAAATCGATGCAGGAATGGATCCGGTTTTCTTGATTTAGAAGAACTAGATCTCCTTTTTTTGGACCTTCCGGTACCGCGCTAGCTCTGACTGGTTGAAGGTTGCCCCGGAGAAGGTTGTCTCTACTATTTTTCCTATATCTCTTCCTTGTTCGATCCCCTTTCTGTCGCGTCTAGGTCCTTTTCCTTCCATGTACAGTCGGTAGCAAATTCGATGCATCTTATGCCTTCACTACGTTCTGAAGTAGAAATCTTGGATAACGGATGGGGTTTGTTAAGATGGATCCTAAGCATACAGTGCCTACCTAGTAAGGACTGCATGGTTGAGTCCATAGTAAAATCTCTTCAAATTGGAAACCTCCCGCAAAAAGGCCGAGAGTCCAAAATCCGATGCACTTGATGTCTTGAATACGTTCTGCGGACTAGAGATATCTTGGATAAAGTATGGGGTTTGTTAAACGATGGATTTAGAACTACAGGAGTGAACGCTACCTGTTTAAGTCCGTGATAGAATCGCATCAGAGAAACAGGTTCGGGGATCCTAGAGAACCCCGAAATTTGATGCATTTTATGTCTTCACTACGTTCTCCGGAGTAGATATTTTAAGATAAAACATGGGTTTTGCCAGATGATGAATCCTAAGAATGAAGTAGTGAAGACCTACTTGGTTAAGTCCACGGTAGAATCCCATCAGAAAACCCGAGACACCGTAGAAACTCCCGGAAAAAATAAACGCGAACGAAACGAACCAAAACAAGAAAATTGCTAAAACCACTCCTAGAAAAAAAAATGAGCACACAAAGCCAGACAGCTACGTGCACCTAAGTGACGAGTTCGGAACGTGACACCAGCGAGACATCTCACTTATCACTTGCGGGGACCCCAACATCCTTATCGCCAGCCGCCTCACATGTCACGCCGGTCTGCGCCTCCACAGCAGCCAGGTCGGCCTCCATCTTCTTCCGCTCATTCCTCTCGAGCCGGGCATGTCTCCAGCGCATGCCGTACGTATGCTCAACCCCAAGCAAGACCAGTCCTACGGCCATGCATAAGCCTAGGAAGACAAACGTCCACCCCCAGCCCATGCCCGCCAGCATCTGGTCAATGACCGCGGCACCGATGGCCCCAAGCCAGCAGCGCACGAGATTGCACGCTGCAGCGGCGGTGGCGGCCCGGTCCGGGAAGAGATCGACCAGCAGGGTGTTCAGGGTGTTCATGGCCGCGACGAAGCTGAACCCCACGACGAATTGGAGGGCCAGGGGCACAGCCAGGCTGGTGTGCTGCTGCAGGGCCCACCCGTACGGGATGAAGGCCGCACACCCGAGTACCATTGCCGGGAAGACGATCTGTAAGCGGGCCCGCTCGATGGGGAAGTGGGTGAGGTCGTCGCCGGTCTTGCGGTCGACCGACACTCCGAGCGCGCGGGCGAGGCGCTTGTAGTTCCAGTCGACGACTTTGCCGTTGACAAAGGCGCCGACGCAAGAGCCGAGACCCAGGGGGCTATACATTTATCTTCAGGTTAGTCTTTTGGTCTGAAAGTCAGCGAACAAGATGGGATGATACTGACAGGAAACAGAGGCCAACCTGAAGCTCGTTGAAGCCGTACAGCCGGGGAAATAGGTTGGGCGTGCTCGTCAGCAAAGCCACGTTACCGAACATGACCAGGCCAACAACGGAAATGATGATCAATGCATCTTTCTTCAGCAAGATGGCAACTGAGGCAAGCGGGTTTGGGAATCTGAGCTTTGACGAGCGCGGGCCTTGCTCAGATTGCCGTCCGTTCACCTCGTCTGATGTCATCCGCGCACGACGCCGACCAGCCACGTACTGGACCAATGACCTCCGCCACCACTCCTTGGGTGGCAGACGGCCGTTGCCGACGATGGCCCGCGCAGTCTCCGGCATGGTGACCAGGTAGACGAGCAGGTAGCCACCGCTGAGGATGGTAAGGAACCAGAAGACGCTGCGCCAGCCGAGGAAGCGAGAGAGCAGGCCGCCGATGACAGGCGCCAGGGCCGGGGCAACCATCACTCCCGCAGACATGGGACCGATGTACTTTCCACGCTCGGCCGGGGTCGCGATATCGGCAATGACGCCGTATCCGAAGGCGATTGTGCCACTGCTGCCGGCACTCTGGATGCAGCGAAGCACCAACAGTGTGGCGAAGCTGTTCTGCAGGGCGAGACCGATGTTGGCAGCCGTGTAGATGGCAAAGGCAATGATGTACGCCGGACGCCGACCACCATTGTCTGCAAAGGTGCCCATGAAGCTCGGGGCGAGGCCTTGGAGGATCATGTACGTGGTGACGGTGAGGTTGACCAGGGCGGCGGTGAGGTGATAGTTGTTGACGAGAGTGGGCATGACCGGGTAATAAATTTGACCAGACAGAGGAGAGAAGAACGAT
This sequence comes from Penicillium sp. PG106-07D, assembly GCA_037042255.1. Classification (NCBI taxonomy): domain Eukaryota; kingdom Fungi; phylum Ascomycota; class Eurotiomycetes; order Eurotiales; family Aspergillaceae; genus Penicillium; species Penicillium sp. PG106-07D. Next base: position 2,328 of record JAXQJV010000028.1, on the reverse strand, counting down.
GCCAGAGCGACCATCACGACGATGAAGTGCTTCTGGTACTTGCCAAAAGCCGAGTGAGCGCCACGGCACGATTCGAAGCGAGCCATCGATGGATCAACTTGGTCCGCCCAAAGAATGTGCTGGTTCTGGCTGGCACGACGAGTGAGGGTTTGCAGCTCGATGGCCTCGTCTGTCTCAGCAGTGGCAGGCACTGGGGGGACAGGAAGTCGGGGACGCTTCGGGCCAGTGGAAATCAGCTGGCCCTTGAAAAGAGGGGCTTGCTTGCACGACATCTCGGCGTCGTCCTCGTGTCCACAGGGATTCAATCGCAGAATATTCCGATGGAACGAGCTGAGAGATGATGTACGACAAGGTTCTTCTGATGGAGGGATGGGTGCTGACATGGATGGTGATGGGAGGGAAAGTTCCAGGAAGAAGTTGTCGAGTTCCGATAATAATTCAGGTCAAAAGGCCCATGACCTCGCCGACTCAGCGAACGATTAAGCGATCTACACCCCGCCTGCCTCTCCAAATTCCATAGCCAGAGAAGGATCAAACGATGCGCTGTGAAATGCCCCTTCCCAGCCCCAGATAATGGGCTTCCGGGGCACTGCAGGCGTGGAAAACGCTTGTGTACCCAATCCTGCATGAGCGGCGGTGGAACTGACCGTGGCACAGTTAGCATGGCTGGTATATCAGGCATGGACATCCTTGAGATACGAGGATGGAGGCACTTCAATTACATCTCCAAAAACTCACGTTGGATATTGGAAAGTATAGAGTATTCATTGATTGATTTTGCTGCAGTGTTCAGCCTGCTTGCCGTCAATACTTCAGGCTTTGCTTTGTGCGAGTGAGCCGTGGTTCTGGAGGTAGCAGTGCCTTGAAGAGGTAGATATGCACTGCAGAATATTCTCTAGACAAAGATATGAGATTTAAGTAGAGGATGGATGAGGTAGAAGATAAGTTCTTGATGACAATTACCACATACAACGTTTATACTTTAGAACCAGCCAATGAGCTCGATGCTGATGTGTTGATAACACGTTGATGATGATATTCTACCTCTACATTACAAAGAAGAATCTACTTTGCTACTGACGATGATGTTTGTGAGGATTTTACATGAGAACAGCTAGGCCAGTATGCAGTGATCATTCAATAAAGTACAGTACAGTCATATCGGCTTCGGGGTACACAAAGGAGAAGAGGGTGCGGAAAAGTGCACGGGACATTAGAGACAAGAAATTAACGCTGAGCCGAGGGAACCATGATCACTCACGTAGATGGCCATACATCTCGACTCTTTTCAACCTCCCAGCTACCACAACGGCATCCAGAATCCACCAAGGCCATCTCTTCCCCTTTATTGACCACCTGCCATGATGATGCCGTAGTAGCGACGACTCATCTCTGCCGTCTGCAGGACTCGTGCGTCACCGTTCAAGGGCAGACCGAGGATAGCAGAAGACGAAACAGACTGGAGAGTAAAGTTAGCAACGGTATCCATAACGTAGAGATCGAAGGTGGGAGCACAAACATGAACGTCCTCGTGGGTAATCCATCCAGCAACAGCACGGCTCATCTCCTTAAAAGCCACGCTCTCCTCCAGTCCCTGCGCAGTTCTGGGATTGCGGGTGCGCTCGCCCATGTCGACAAGGGCATTGACCAAACGGCCAAGACGGGTGGGGTCACGCCGGCCACGGGGCGCAGTAGCAAGCCGCAAGAAATCTTCGTAGATGCCACCGCCAGAGGCCCAGCCGCGCACCTTCCGGTCGGGACCATCACCAAAGCCGGAGACCAACTGCTCGAGGGTTTGGTAGTCACGAGAAATAACAGCAGTAGGGCCAACGACACTGCAGAATGTGGCGTGAGCGTCGTTCCAGTGCTTGCCGCGGATGAGATAGTCGACCTCGCGGGTGGCGTCGCCGCAGTTGCGGGCGTAAAGAGCCTTGGCAATCCAGATCCAGGCCTCGGGAAGTTGGAGCTCGGTGGTAAGGCTCAGCCAAGCAGGGTCGGCGGTCGATCCATCCTCAGCGGTGGGGTTGGGGAGGTGGGCACCGAAGCGGGCAAGGATATCTTGAACAGAACGCTTACGATCTTCGGCCTTGGAAAGGTGAAGGAGGACAAAGATTGCGGGAGCAAGCTCTCCGTTGGCGGCGATCTCGGACGCATAATCCCAGACCAGGTGGTCGACCTGGGTCTGGTCGATCTGCACAGCTTCATTTCGGCCAATAACAGCCGAGAGAACGTGATGAAGCTGGAAGGAAAGGCGGTTGGTAAGGCGATCTCCCGACACCGACTCCGGCAGCAGCGCCGCAGGCAGGTGGACGGTCGAAATCTTGGTGT